>CAIGRB010131379.1:7807-28006 GCA_903798255.1 Fraxinus quadrangulata
GCCCAAATGACAATCGATTTTGAAACTTGCTGTTAACAGCGTATCCTGCAAACAACCGACAACCGAATAGGCGGCAGCCGCTGCCGGCTGTTTGCAGTGCCGAAAATGGCCAACGGCTATTTTAAGCTAAAAAAAGAGCCCTTAACTCCTCCAAATACCAACATTTCACTCCTAATTAAGGATCTACGCGTATATAATGAAATAAACTCAAAAATTGTGAAATTAATTGAAACATGATTATCTTTCAAAAATGACATTTAATGGATATAATACTTATTTTCTTATCGGCGCCGACGTCTGTAGAAGAAGGTGGTCGGTGTGGTAGCCGTATTTCTCTTTTATATGGTCGAGTGTTTGGAAGATGGAAGGCGATTTTTTGGAAGAGAAGAGGAAAGGTCGGTGAAAAACTCTTTCAATAAGGGGTATTTTTGCCTTTTTGATATTTAAATTATTTTTGGATTTTTTTTTTTTAATGTTATTTCTTGGTCAAAGGCCAAACTTGAATTATGGCTTTTTCAACTGGCTATTCACACGTATTTCCTCATATTCCCTAATAGTTCACTAACTCTTGTATGTCACATTATGGTATGAACTTTTCAAAAAGCGTGTGGTGCTGGTTTGCATGGATAATTGGAGATTTCGTTTTTCAGCGACCTTCTTTATAAGAATTGCACATTTTATAATTGTCATCTTCATAATCTTTTTTGAATAAACTTGAAATGAGAACGTGAATCCTTTAAAAGTTTGATACGCTGGCCTTAATATTGTTAAGAGACTTAGATTTTTAGTGAACAAAAGCATTACTGCTCGAGCTTTGAAATCTTGTTAGTCAATATTAATGATAGAGGTTGCTCTCTCTCTCTCTCTCTCTCTCTCTCTCTCTCTCTCTTCCCCCCTGTTTTGATTTGTTCATAAGCTATCTCTAATAGGTTTGATGCAATTTCTTGGCGTCAATAATGGTGCTGTGGAGCTAGATTCTTCCATTATGGGTCTTCAACAAGAAAGGAAAGAGTTAAAATTTCCCCTCAATTCTAGGTAAAGCATGTCTAAAATATTCAAGCATATTATATTTTAAATTTTGAGTTTGCCAATTGCCCGATAACATCCTAATCGTTTTTGGATTTAAAAGCATTTTTTTTGCTTACGCACTTCTTTATTTAAACGCCTCTTTTGTGCACATTTTATAGCTGGTCTTCTCATTTCTTCTGGTTCTTCTTTTAGTCTCTTACAGACGTGGCTTCTACTGGTCCACAAGGTTTATTAAAATAGCTTTATGGTTTGAATCACTTAATATACTTCATTTCTTTTCCAGTTACTGGGTCTTCGCTGTATTCCCTCCCTTTCTTTCCTTCAAACTTTTTATCTGTTAATAAGGTGATTGAGCTAAGGCGCTTGTCTACCCCTATCTCATCCACTGGAAATTAGTGTGGCTGTTCCATCTACCTCAGCAGGCTCATTTAGCATCACCAGTTAATGGAAGTATAACTCATTCCCTTTGTTGGGGAGTAATTACTTTTTCTTCTGGATGTTTGTTTCCAATACCCGTTCGTGTGGTGTGGTGGTGTTCATATACGCGTAATGCTTGATTATTCTCTGCTAACTATTTACATTGTCTTTATTGTAGCGACAAATTGTTCTAAGAGATTAGGTATATGAATTTTGAAGTTGTTGTCCAGGTTGATCTATTTATGATTTGATAATCAATTTATTTTAATTAACGTGCATATCATCGTCAGTTTTTATTTTGTCTGACCTTTTATTCATTTATATTTGAAGCTTTGTTTATTTACTACTCACAGTATGTTGCAGGTTCTACGTCAAAAAGCAACATCCATGAAGCAGGACTACACTGAGATTTCAACCACTGTGAGTCATTAACAGATGTCCAGTGCCTGATGTCCAGGGGCCACTGTCAAATATAGATGTGAGTTGCATCTGAATTGTGGTTATAGAATTGATTGAACTGAATTTAAAAATGTTAAAATTACTTTTGGCAGAAAGATGCTAAATTTATATCTCTTGACTAGCACTTGAAATGGTGCTCCAATATTTCTGTAATAATTTGAAGAGATCTGGTAAGGTGTGAATCAACTAATGTCTAGTCAAGTTTATACTTGCAATATTTGAGAAAGACTTTCCGGTCTTCTCATATTTGCAAGTTAGATGATTTGTGGTTATGTGCATAAAGCTTTTAAGAAAGCTTCTCAAGCTATTCTGACTAAATCTGAATATTATTTGTAATACAAAACAAGCTCTAGTACCTGAAATGAGATTGATTGGATTCCATGTATTTCATACAGACTCGGCCTGTCTTTGAATTGAAGGTCTGTTCTCTTTGTGTTTTAGTTTTCTATTTTGAGTTTTGAATTCATTTTGAATTTTGTGTTTTGAGTGTCCATTTTGAGATTGTTGAAAATGTGTTCTTTTTGATATTTTAATAAATTGTTTTGAAAACACCCAAAACGCGTTTTGAAAATTTTGATTTGATTAAAAATTATTCCTTATTTTCTAACAACTTATGGGCTATTCTCTTTGTATTTTAGTTTTGTGTTTTGAGTTTTGAATTCATTTTGAGTTTTGTGTTTTGAGTGTCCATTTTGAGATTGTTGAAAATGTGTTCTTTTTGATATTTTGAAAACACCAAAAATGCGTTTTGAAAATTTTGACTTGATTATAACTGAAAATATCCAAAACGACAAATTTCGTTTTGGTTTTTCTTTGTAAATTTTTAACTTGTTTTCAAAAAAACGTTTTCGAAAATAGAAAAAAAATGCGTTTTCACTATTTTGAAAAATCGAAACAGAAAACAAACAGCTTGAAAATGGTAAAGAGAATAGACTCTTCACTCTGCGAGAAATGACTGTAAGTTTCCTTTCAAATTATATTGATTTAGAAATTATTACCTGTGTTAGCACTAAATAATCTGCCCCATTTCTCTTCAGAGGCACGTTAATCTGGCTCAGCATTTGTCTACATTTACAGCGAAATCATCATTTATTGGGCGCCTCGATATGGAACAAACACTCGTGGAGGCCCAGAGCTACGACATATATGCCTTGTTTCAACTTTTACTTCTTTTGTGTATTTATTTTTATACGTTCCGGGGAGAAGTTTAACTGTAAATCTATGCTTCACTAACTGTGTGAAATTTTTTAACCATCTTAACCAAAATTTGTCATTTGAAAGAGCTTTTAGTGTTTTGATTTCCCCAATAAGCATTTCTATGAAATTTTTAGAAACTAAGATCCACGCATGCAATGCATGTGCAGCTTAAAAGTAATCACTATCGTGATTGTAAGATTGTCTTTCTTTAAGGATGATCCACGTCTTCTCATCTTGTTTTCAACAACAAATTCCGAAGAAGAATTTTGACTTTTATTCTCTCTGAAGACTGTATGCCTCTGATTGCTATAGATTATCATCTTTTGAGAAATTTTGAACTCAACTTTCATCCTCTTGGATTAGGAGAGAGCTTCTTCACAGCTATGGTTTTGAGCATATTGCTACATTGAATAACTTGGAAAAATCTGGGTTGTTCAGAAATCGGGGCAAGTCAGATAGAGTTTAATTTTACTGTCAATTAAAAATTATTCTGCTGTGGATGCATCTCGAATTTTTTATTTTTTTTTCAATGGCAATTGGAAAATTGATTCTAGGCTAATTGATTTATATTCTTTATGACATGGTGAATTTATGCTGCAAGTGACCAATTGAAGAAATTTTGAAGCTGCTGCCTGGGCCACATTCGGAAACCAAGAAAGTCAGTAGAGATTTTCATCAATCTCTATATATTTAGAGAAAATAGTAACTTAAATTCCTTTCTAAGTTCAGTAAAAAACGCTAAGAAGGTAATCTTTCTACCAAATTACCATCAAATATTATGAAAAATTAATATTTTCAGATTTGTTGGTTCTCTTGTTATTTTCACAATATTTTTTTTTTAAAAAAGATTTTGTTGTATTCTATACATATTTGATATTTCACCTTTTCTAACAAGTTCTTTCCCATGATCTAATAACACACATATGACATACCTAAATGTTCAAATGGACTTGCAATTTTTCTGGAAGAGAAAGCAATTCCAATGCCTTTGGGCCCTTTACATTGGCTGGAATATGCTAGTCGACTCAACTCATTCAATAATAATGTATGTGGAAATTGTTTTTTACACTTTTCTATTCATCAACCCCTAGTTATATTTTCCAACCCCTAGTTATTTTTCAGAAAGTGCGTGTGATAAGAGTGTAAAATGAATTGAATTGATTAGCGCAATCTCAAGATTCGCGTTTTCTTGAATCGGCTTATAACATATATTTTGTGAGAGCCTATATCTTGTTGTGCCTTTATGTAAAGTGAACCAATGCTCGTGAAGAGGACAATAAATTATTAATAAACAATGAAACTTTAATAGACTTTGCTAGAATAATTGATAACCTGTATGTCAAAATGCAGAAATATTAATCAAAGCGAACACAATTGAATTTATACACGGAAATATATTTGGAACTCTCTACCATTTTAAGTGAAATTGTTAACTTGACTATTTCATAAATGCTTTCGAATCATAATTTTTTTTTTTTTCATTTACACTGATGTTTAAGATCAGATCAAAATATTTTATAAGAATTGTAGTATGGACATTCTTCAATTTACTCACTACTCAATATTAAAGACTTCCATGATGTTGAAGGACATCAAATAAGCTCAAACCTTTCAAACCACCAATGCAAGTTTAATTCTTTCTATTCACTTATATCGATTTTCTGTAAGATGCATGATACAATTGTTGGATGTGGAAATTTAATCATCACAATAGGAAATTAATTTTTCTTTGAAGATTAAACCCAAATGCATGGTGGATCTTAGATTACCTTGAGATCATAGGATGTTTTATTTAAATCCTCACACATAAATGTGAGATGATAATTTTGAAGGAGCTTTTAATGACCTAGCAAAATGCTTCTTCCCTTAGATCTTCTCCTTTGTGCTCCTTAAGTGCCTCTCCCTTATTTTGGGAAATGAAAAATGACTAAACCCTGATCAATGCCAAATATGTCCTTAAAGGGCATATTTATAACGCACAATTAGAGTTTCATATTTGCACAAATTTCCTTGAGCTTTATTGTAGTATACCAATTAAGTCATACACCTTTATTGGAGCCAAAAGAGGGACATAATTGGACTCACAAGACTTAAGCTCCAATAGATGTTTCTTGGGTCAACTCGTGACCAATTGTGATACATCTATTAATCCCGGCTAACTCTACTAAAAAATCAGGATTGCACTCTTGAGTCGAGTGAAAATTATGGAAGCCAATTATGATTCGATAACAATATCCTCCAACCACCGTTTCACAAGTCAACCCACGTTTGACCGTCAATATGTTGAAGTCGACAAAATGACTGTTTTGCTATTCAACATGTATTATCCTCTAAGTCCCATTTCATAAGGCAAATTCGTTGTGATCACATTACAACACCAAGTCCAACGATCTCATCGTCAGACTACTGAGCTCAGGTTCAACTCCCTTTATAAAATATCTTAGAGTGACGTCGTCTCATTATGATGATTAACGGATTCCACTATTGCATGTATATGATCTCTAACTACTTCGCTCGGATTCCCAAAGTATCGAGATCGATCTTTTAATTAAGATTTTACTTATTGGTACCTCAAATAACTTGAACTAGCAATTAAATATACATTATGTGCTCATAATTTAGGTGACTTGTTCAATAATCGAGTGGTGTCTCATTTCGAGCAGTCACAAATGAGTCATACACGCGGTCCCGTTCAATGTGCTTCAAAAACACTTTATTGTTCTTATTTCCAGATCTAGATAAACCTTAATAAGAACAATACAATCTTGTCAACATAAAGCGTCCAACTTCATGTACCAATTGTGAACGACATATTTTGATCATATAATGAATTGTGTCTCACTATATCCAAACCATCGAGTATACAATTTGTTATATTTCATATGATCATGGAACCTTAGATTATTATTGTAAATTCTAACACGCGAATAATTGAACGTTAATTCATAATGTCGTTACAATATACTGAATACAAAAAAGGCATCAAACTAACAACAATACTAAATAAAGTTAAAAATGTAAAATAATTCACAATTATTTATTTTAACTTCGAACAATCGTGTTTAATATTGAAAATCAAACGTGCCTGTGTATCTTTTCCATACGTTTGCTTTTCAAAAGGTTAGTTAAAGTAGTCACATTATACAGTTTTAGAATAGGTTATGACAAGATGGCTTGCAATCAAGTTTGCTATGATTGAAATAAGAAGTCAAAATTTGCCTAAAAATCAATGGTATTTCCAATAGGATTTTACCATGTGCACAGGAGAGATGCGTAGGGAATTTTACTGGTATTGAGATGGCAATACCTATATGGGTCTTTTTCTGGCCCAATGCCCAATGAAAATTTGTCAAGTCGAATTTTGTATATTATTTTTTGTAAAACTTCCGTGTACACGTAGCATTGTGAATCAACATTATGTCCAAACTGATTTCTTCCCTTTGAATCGAGGATATATAATTTTTTTTTTCTATCCAATAAGGGACCCAATTTTCTTTATTATATCAGGTGTGACCGTCTCCTTAGAAAGTGCTTAGTCTAATCAAATGCACCAAAATATCCCCCAAACATTATCAATTTGAACCCTATTGATATGTACAATACTTAGTAGGACATTGTACCATATGCAGTTTGTCCTTTTTGAGCTTGGAAATGAGTTTTGGTTGAACTGAGACTATATATATCACACGTTGCTACCTAATTTGGACCCATGACGTATCCCACCACATAAGTGTAATTTTAGATTGACTATACGAATTTCGGCCACTAAATTGTGCATGGACAAATGATCTCACTTGTCACGTGATTTTCAGCGTCATATCAAAAGTGAAAGATTTTTTTTTTTGGCAACATGGTTTAGTGGTCTCCACATTTGATATTTCTCCCTTTTTATTTAATTTGTGAACTTATTATTTATTTATTTGTACAAGAGAGAAATATACATTTACGATATTACTTTGTTAAATCCAACTTAAAATTTTCAACGAAGGTTGTTGTTGATCGCAATTAAGCAATCAATATTATTAAGGGTAGTATATAATTTACTTTGTATAGAGCAAAAAGCGACTTTGGATTTCTTTCACCACAACACGATACATAAACACTTAATTAATGAATTAGGATTTATCCTTAGATGTTCTTTATCTTGAATGTGACTTCGAGAATAATTTTAACGGTTTTCAATTTTCTAGAACCTAAATACTATTTGAATTAATGTGTCATGTTATCCCGATACTTGGGATATCATTTCTCATATTAAGTAACTTAACTGTAAATTAAATTAAATAATAGTTGGATAATAGGTATTAGACTAACCAACTTGCTTAATCATGTGATTGATGGGTCAATCTTTGAACTTTTAGGAGAATATCTCAAGTGCAAAGTCCAAACAAACCAACTATAGGGCCTATTAAATATATCCACGACCAGGGGGTATCAACGAGTCGAGCCGAAATTCGAAACTCGGGTTCGGTTCGAGTAAAAATGGTTCGGACTTTTTTTGCCCGAAAAGTTCGATTAAAAAATTTAGACTCGACCCTAGCCCATCCGGCTCTTTTTTTTTTTTTTAATATTAATTTGTGAATGCTGCTTGTGTTTTATAGACAACTAATTATTTATTTATTTTTATTTCATTAGCCCTTATTTAAAAAAAAAAAAAATTTGGCTCGACTCGTCACTGCGGGCCCTTGTGGCTCGGGCTCGAGCAAACACTCCCACGAGATGGCTCAACTTGGGCTTTTCTCGGGTCGAGCCACGAGTCACCCAAGTCGGCAAGCCACGTTGACATTCCTATTCACAACTTCAAATTTCGAGCTATTATGAAAAAGTAGATATTTGATGTAACACTCTTTCAGTATATCAATCAAGAGAATTATCCTCCTGGTTGTTAATGTTAAATATTTTTTGTCAAATTATTTTTTATTCACATATTTTATGAAACTCACAAGTATTATTCACATATACGTTCTTCGATAAGCCTCCAGCTGGCAAATCTTTAAACAAATTATATTTGTTTATAATTCAACCCAATTAAAAACAATTCCCAAACATGCCATCTCCATTCGTCCAGAGGCAATCATTGAATACAACAAATAAGATTAATAAGAACATTCACGTCCTCATTGTGCTCAAATGGGCGTTTGGATTCTAAGATCGGTCCCTAAACTGAGCACGATACCTAAACATGTTAAAGTGCCATTATCCTACATCGATTAAAACTAAAACTGATAAATAAAAATATAAGGGATTTGACTGCTCCATTTAGCACGGTACCTCATTTGAGCTTTAGATGGATTGAAATGTTCGCTTGAGTTCAACGAACTCTAATTCCATATTAAAACTTAGAGTTACGTTTTAAAAGAAAGTCAACCTTATTATAATGTGTAATCTAATCGTAATGCCACTTGTCTATAAACTAGATATAAACATGCTATGATGAGAATACGATTTTAACCACATATTTTTTGTAATTTTCAACAACTCTACGATGAGGATACTTTTCTCACCATACTTTTTTGTCATTAGTGTTTTCCTTTAACTTAATTGTGAGATTTTAAAACGTTAATAAACTCTCATTGGTTACTGTATTTAACTCATGTTCGGTGTAGATTAAAATTAAATATTTAGTATGATAGAATTTGATGAAATATGTGGTTGAAAATTTTGGGTCCCATGAAATATGTGATTAAAATGAATTATTGATTTTGACTTAAATTAAAATATAAATTTTAATCCCTACCAAACAAGTTTGGGAGAAATAAAATAACTTTTTTTTTTCTTTGGGTCTTCACTCACATGAAAGGTTGTTAAACATCATTTTCTTCGCCATTTCTTTAAAAATCAACTATTTTGAGCTCGTGAAGTCTTGAAAACCCTAATTGAATACAATCATGCTACTTTGTCAGAAAAAATGTCATATTCTTGACAGAATACCATATGACATTATGTTGTTGGACTATTTAAAAATAAAAAGTTAACTTTTACATCCAATCACTTGCTGCCACCAATACATTTATCAAATAGGTGGACAATAATTTCTTACAAAGTGGCTTATCTAAACGGAATAATACTTGCCAAATTAATTAAACTGTGAATGTGTCCTTAATTGTCTAATTAAGTAATAATTGTATGTAAAAATGTTTAATAAAGACCTTAACAATTGTCAGAGAATGGTACCACGCAACACATTTCCAAGGATTTTGTTGTCGACTTATGCATTTATCTTATTATTTCATCTTTAAATCGTGTATAATATTGCATATTTAATCCTGTTTTTCACCCTCTCCTTGCAATTTCAGTAAGAAGTATCCAATGTTCTCACATTTCATAAGAGAAATACTTTAAACATATGTTTAATTATCACTTCGAAATATATATGCTTAATTGGACTAACTCTTCACAAAATTAAGCAATAGAAAAGAAACATCGTATATTGTGTACAGAAAAGATTCACGTGGTCTTCAATTCGTTTCATAAAAAGTAAGTTAAAAAATAAAAGCAAATTAATCGTGTCACCTTAGATTGACTTGATAAAAGATTCAGTGCCAACTAAAAGATACATAAAATTCAAGTCATTTAAATAATTTTTCTCCCTTAGATTGATCGCTAAATATACCAGATAATTCTAAACAAACCCTCAAATCATAGTATTTGTGAGCTTGTAGGTATATCAACTTGTTTTACATTAAAATTATAAAAAATTTCAAGGGCTCAATCTATCTGGTGTGTGTGTGTGTGTGTTTTTGGATTTTCAAGAATCCTTGTAATCTTGCCAACAAATTAATGTGATAATACACCGCCGGAAAATGTAAAATCTTGCTCTTTTCTCCTTCACTAGCCGACTGCATCTGCTGCCAAATGCTCCCAACTGGTGCCTTACACAGAAGCTGCTGCTTTCTTCTTCTTCTTTCATGGAGCATACGCAAGAGAAAGAGGAAGAAAAGTAGGGGTTGGGGTGGTTAATTAATGTTAGAGATGGAGTTGTGGGTTATATTTATACAAGTCATATACTCATTTTTCGCACCTATTTCTTAGAATTTTTTTTATTTAAATTTATTTTCAATCACATAAATCTTGTTTTGAGCTCTGTTAAAAATAAATTTTGAAAAAATTATTTTGAAATAGTAATATTTTTTAATATCACCAATTTTTATCAAAATTTACTTAAAAATACAGACCAAGGGACAAAGAATGTTGTTTTAGTAGGCATCTACTTGATTTGGAAAAACCAATTTTGCGTCTCGATTATAATTCTCGAAGAAGATCAAATCTCAGATCAAGATTCCAAGAAAAATGTGAGTATTTTCTTAACTCGGGAAAAGAAGTTCACATTGGTGAAGATTATATTATAAAGTCTCGTGATTTTTATTTTATTTCTTGTTTATGGTTTTTTGGGTGTGAATTTTGGAATTAATTTCACGTTTTTTATGGGTGATTCTGGAAAATTATGATCTTAATGTGTAGGTGATTCTATTATTCGGCAGTTTGAAGAAAGCTTGGACATTTTTATTGCAAATTGTGTATGATATATAGTCTTTTAAATAATCTCGGTTTATCTGCACTATGCACAACAGGAATTGACAAAAGATTTTTCTATGAATGTAAAACTTCAGAGGAATTATGAAAGAGAGAGTCAGTAAGAAACTTGTAAACAACCACTAAGCCTTGTTCGCAACAAAATTCGGTTAACCTACAAAATGTATGTATAGACTTATAAGAATTGACAAAGTTTTGGGCTGGTTGTGAACCTACCACGACCTTTCTCGTTTACATGTGCTTGAGACCGACTTTGAAGTACATGTGTGGAGACCTATGTTGCTTGTACTTGGACGTGGACGTCGGGTACAAGTGCATATTTAGGAGCCAGATCATTTTTCTTCTAAAATTTAGGATACGAGGATACGGCTAAAAATGATCCAAAATTTAGACATTGGTATGTGGGTACGTCTCGCGAACATAAAATTCATATACTAATAAGTTTAGATGTATTTTTTAGGGAGTGTACCATTAAATGGACTTGGTTTCATGCCTTGAAAATCTTGGTTTTTGCCTCAAAATTGATTTAATTGCTTCAAAAATCATAGGCCCACTCTTTATTCGTGCAACTTCAGCTTCCACCCATAGCAACTTTTCTTCCAAATTTTTGTCGTGTCCACATCTAAATTGAAGTATCCGACACTAGATCCATACCCATACCCAAATCATGTCGTGTCAATACGTATACATCGTCAAAACTGAAGAGTCCAATCATCATAGGTGGAGACAAGGAGTTATGAAAGAAATGCTAAATATACTGAAAATTTTGGCCAACCCCAAGAACTAACCCCAGAAAATATTGACAACATTGTGATTATACAGTTATCTGACAATGTGATGAATGATCTGCCTGGAATTTCATGGCCGTAGAGAATGACCACTTGAATTTTTATCAAATCCTTTTATTGTTTGTTATCAATGCATATTATGCATTGTGGGTGGATGTATAAAATCAAATTGCTGAAACTAGGAGGGCTAAATCTTTGGAGTAGTTTAGCCGTCATGTTAGCATTAACTTTATCACAAACAATGAAATTCCTATGGCATTGTATGGAAACTATGGACAAATGATTTTTGACATACGAACTAGTTCCTACAGTTTTTGCGGAGGGAAGTATGTTAAATTTTTATTTCTATTTTTATTTTTTAGGATTATTTGTGCTTATAGTATGATAAAGTTTCATCTGAGGCTTGGACTTGCACAGATGCATTAGAATTTTGTTCCTGGTATATGCCTGCTTATTTCATGCCATATAGATACATAACGCATTCAGTTCGCCAAAAAAATACCTGTAGATTAAAATAACAAAGCATGCACACTTTATGATTTTGATGAGAAAAAATCGATCAATTAAGGTCTATATCGATCCCGTACCACTCCTCACTTTGTCTCACATCACTCTACATTTTTGTTTGTTTATCTGTTCGTCTTTAACCTCTCAGAATATAAACATAAACATAAACATAAGATTTTTGTCTGAAGTGATTGTGCTTATTCTTTTTTCGTTCTTTTTTACTCTTTTCACTATGTTTATCATTGTATCGCTATGGTCAATTGAGTCGCTATACCAGTCCAGAGCTATCAAATTGTTTTAATCACTTGAATTTAGAAATAGTATGAAATTCAATTGTTGGATATACGCTGACCTAGATCAATATAAATTCCATTTTGGATGTGCGGTTCTCAGGGTGTGCATAGGATGCAGTGTGATAAGTGTTCCACACACAGGCCTCCAAGGGCTCGTCATTACCGTGTCTGCAGAAGGTGTGTTCTGAAGATGGTGGGTGATAATGGATTTTTTTTCCATATAAATTGGATAAATAAATTTATAATGTTATTATTAATATGCATCTAATTTTTTCTCCAAACAAAAAAATTGAAGCAGGATCACCATTGTATTTGGATTAATAATTGTGTGGGCTATAGAAATTACAAGTCCTTCGTTGTCTTAATCTTGTACGCAACTGTGGCCAGTACCTATTCTGCGGTAAGCATAGTTTAGTCCTTTATGCTTTGATTTTTTCAATTTGGATTTTCTGATGTTTATCTCTTTCCCATCTCAGACTATGATCATAAGCTGTGTACTTCAGAAGGATTGGGGTTCTAATTGAAGCCTTCCTCTCAAGATCCTTTACGTAAGTTGACAGTATATCATTTGCAATTATCTTTTGAATCTCAAGTCTACCGTTGTGGATGAATTTACAAAAAATAAGAAAGGCTGGTCAGGACCCAACTCTTCTATATAAATTTGTTTGATCTTTTTATGTTTTCCAAGTAGAAGCCTCTAGAAGTAAGAATCAGCATCATATAGTGTTAGCCTTAGAATGTATGAGTTAAAGCAATTAATCCTTCTTAGAAGCTGATAATTGGTGTCTAACATGGTTATAGCCCCTTTTGTTATTAGCAACTTGTGAAACGATTTTGTATTTTGATCAACTTGACCATAGCTGGATCAAATCCATATTTATTGTGAAAACTCATGCCTAAAGCTAATCAATAATTTTTATCTTTTGCATTCCTTTTGAAGCAGTTCCTTAAACCGTGCATTCATATGAAAATATTTAAAAAGAAATCTCTGTTTTGTCATACTGTATGGTGTGTTTTCTTACTATTCTTCAAATCTTCTAGCACATGATAAAATCTTCTTCATGCATTTGTTTCTTCTTCAAATGAGACTGTCTGTTGGTTCTGAAAAAATCTGATCAAACTATGCATTTCAGGATGGTTGTGGATTAATGGTTGCTGGTTTAAGCCTGACACTTGGAACCTTCTTTTGCTGGCATGTTTACCTCACTGCTCATAATATGACAACCATAGAGGTAAGAAGTGTATTTTTGCATCGTATCGAATTCATTCACGTATTTGTACTGTAAAAATTAATGTTTTAATAATCAAATCCCTTACAGTACTATGAAGGAAAACAATTCGCTTGGTTGGTTAGGAAATCTGGGCTAAGCTATCGCCATCCATTTGATGTTGGTGTTTACAAAAATATCACCCTGGTCTCTCTCTCTCTCTCTTCTCTCTTCTCTCTCCTCTCTCCGCGGGTGTTTGTGAGTGTCTGCATGTGCATGTGTTCTTGCCTATGTTTGAGATAGCTTGATGGTATGTTTGGTAGGCGGGTTGAATAGTACCATATTACTTTCGTTGTGAATAGATTAATCACAATTCTTGTATGTTTAAGTGAGATGGCACCATATTATTCGATTCCCAGACAAAGTCTACGTCCACTAAGAATATATTTATAGTCTTTCCACTCAACAACAGTAACAACAATTGTCCTTTTGTTTTGGTTGGTAAGGTTACAGACAGCTGTAATTTTAATGAAAGGAATGAGTTTACGAAGTTTTGGTTTTTATTGATTACCAACTGACAGCAGTAATTTTGGTAAAAGAATGATTTTACGAAATTTTGACACACTACGGTGAACATTATAAATAGCAAAGGGTTGCTTGCTTTATAATTTTAATCTTCAAAAATGTCATTCAACTAACTATATTTTTCCAAAGCACTCTGTATTTTCCTTGCACATGTCATTTTAAGCAAAATTTCTATTGTTCATAACTGTTGACAAATTTTGAATTTGAATTCAATCATGCACGCAAATTTTCTAACTCTCCACCAATGTTGTAAGCAAAATGATCGTTAAAAAGTAGTGATTCATCCACAAACATTTCTTTTACATATGAGGAAAGAGAAGAAAAATGAAATCAATTAGTGCATGGTTGAAAATGTTTTCCATTTCTGTTACACCTGTGATGCTCGGACTTGGCATTCCGGTCGGCATACCTATATTGACACGACACAACACAGTTATGGGTATGAAATATGGGGCGGATCCTTCAATTTTCAAGTAGGTATGGCAATTGTAATTAATTGTCATTTTCTAACTTTTATTTTAATTTTGTGTTTTTGTAATGTAAATTTATGCAATTTTGGTGTTTTAGAATTTTAGTATAAATTTTTCGTTGATTTCAAGTGACATGTTCTATCTTTTAACAATTTGTCACTTGATTATTATTTAACTTTTTACATATGAATTTCTAGAAAAAAATTGAAGTGTGAAAGACATATCTATGTACCTGTGTCCAAAATTTTGACTTTTTTTAGTTATGTTTTCGCATCCTACATTTTAGAAAATAAATGATTCGACATTTAGATACGTAACCATACCCATACCCGAGTCTAAGCAACATAGAGTTACACTACGCTATTGAGGAAATAAATGCTTATGCCCATTGCTACATTAGCTATGAGCCTACTATTTATTTATACTATAATATTGTTGTGTGTCATTTTTTTCATGTTTGCCTTGTGCAAAATTGTAGCACACATGCCTGTGTAGTGTTATAGTTCAATGCTCCAAATGTGAGTGACTGATCAACACTCTTAAAAGAATATGTTGTTTTCACTTAAATGAGTTCAAAAAAATTCTAAATATTTGTGACAAGTATCCTATCAAATGTGAATGATAATAAGTATATGATTTCCTTTCAAAAAATATTTGATTTAAAAGGAGGGTATTCTCATTTTTAGAACTTTATTTATTTGGAAATCCTTTATGCAGGAAAGTGTCAAATTTTTGCTTTCCTATCATTTACACACACACACTCAAGAAAAGATGAAAATGACAATAATAATATGCATGAATAATGGCTGGACAACTTTAAATTTTTTACTTTCAAGATATGGATGAAATCCTTTGTTTAGTTTATATAAGTTGAAATGGAAGAGAATTTAAATGCTACATCAATTGCTATCACGATTCTCTTCTTTCTACTTTTCACATTTGTTGAAGGAATAATGTTATCTAGAGCTATTGGTGCTCTAGCACCTATCTAGGTGGCCACACTTGATACGTGTAATTAAATGAATCACGTGACCTTGTATTTAAGTGGGTTTATCATTTAATTCCATGTAGTTGTCATCGAGACTATTGGTTGTACTTAATATCATTGCTCTTGTTGAAGGATGAGTAATATTTTCTATTTTTGTCAATTTCTGATGCTGTGTATGTACATGGACAAATGATTTCATTTAAATGATGATGTACTTTTCAATGGGCTACGTAGTTTGAAAAATTGCGTGACTGATTTAATTTGAATTCAATGTTGAATGTTTATAAAGGTACAATTTTTTGTTATAAATAGCTTTGATTTTCAGACTGAGGATAAACAAGATAGAGAAAGAAAATACAAGTCCATCGAAACAAAAGTAGTAAAATGTCTTGTAAAGAAAATTTCTAGGAGTGTTTTGAAAATTTTTTACTGACTATTTGAAAGACATTTTTGAGAGATTGAAATGTTAAGCAAGAAAACCTTGCTATTTGTAATATTACTGTGGTGTGTGAATATTTCCTAAACTTGTTTCTATTATCAATGTTGCTGCCCGTGTAAGTTGGTATCCCAACTGACCAAAAGAAAATAGAATTTGTTGCTGCTGTGGAAACACTTAAAAAATATTTTGAGTGTGAATTTAGTGTCAGACTGAGAGTCATGGCCATACACATGCTATGTAATCTCTTTTTTTCTTCCTATTATAGCTCGATCATTTATTTATCTGTAATTTGATATTTTCCTGTGGAAGACACATGTTTCTGTAATCGATACGTAAAATTTGTAATTGGAATAAAAGATAAAAAAATCAACATATGATTTATTTTATTCTCCCTCCTAGTTTATATCCTGTCATTTTGGAACTAACATAGTAGACAATATTAAAGAAAAAAGATGTTGAAATCCTGTTCATTATAGGTCCAATCCTACTCAATACTGTGTTAGGCATGCACAAATTGTCTACTACTCTGCTTGCAACGTGTCTGTCCTTGTGTGCTACACTATATATCGTGTGCTAATGGGGATGAACCTTTACAGAGTCTTATATTTGATTATTAACAGTAGTTATGTTTCTCATGCTGCGATCAGGTCTTAGGCCCAAACATGCTAAAATGGCTGTGGCCCACTTCATCAAGTCATATCAAAGATGGACTTGACTTTCCGACACCACCGGATGACTCATAGCAAGTGTCTACATTTTCTGAAGCTATCTATATTCGTCTGGTCAGTCATTGCAATCTTTCATCGTTTTCTACTTGCAAGAAAATCACAAGTCTCCTGTTTAATTTGTACATAGCATTGACTGTCCCAATTCTTATGTTAGAAATCATTAGTCATTTTAGTGCTTAATTCCATTTCTGAAAGAATTCAGTTGGATATGTGATCTTAAATATAATAATTGCGAATAGAGTTGATATTTCATTATTCTAGCCTTCTCAGCCAATTTGATCAAAGGCAAATCAAACGCTATGGCTGCTTTAAAATTGATTTTAATTCAGTAGTTTTTCTTGATGCCTCACAAATCGCAATAACTTGTTCCATGTCTTTGTAAATCTGTACTCTTCAAATCATCGTTTTCTTGCCTGGAGTCGTTGAATGAATTATTTATGTATACTCTATGGTGTTATTTCCATGATTGTTGTGGTTTCTTACTCTGATGCTCATGCTTGTATCTACATTGGGTGTCCATGTGGTTAATCTCAGTATTAGAAGAATATGCTTATCTTGCCCATCTCCAGCCTTTCGAACTGCCAATACCCTGGAACATGAAACAACAGCAGCAGCATAGCAGTAGATTATGGAAGAAGTTTTATCATATGTTTGTGCCAAATAATTTATTATCAAGAAAGATGCATGTGTTGTCAATTAAAATTCACAAAAAGATTAGTAGCAAATTATTCTCAAAGTCAACCGAACCATGTGCAAGCCCCGTGATAAAATAAGCAAGCATTTGTGACTCGAGGCTTTATAGTCAATCTCGAGAGTAAATAATGAGGAAATTTACTTGACTGATTTCACTAACTATTTCACATCAGCAGAAATCGTTAACAAAGCACACGTGAATGTAAATGTAGAGCATGGCTTCATAAATCATAACCATGAATGAGAAACACGTGGATAGATGAATAAAATGTGAAACCTAACATATTCAGTTAGAAGTTCATTAATCAATAATTGCCATGTGACTCAAATATAAAAGACTTATTTACCTCCAAGGCCTCGTTAGAAATCAATAAATAGACATAGCTCGGAACTGAGAAAGGTATGCAAATCTGAGTATTTTCTTTTTGCTCCTGCTTGAGCATTGAATAAATAAGTTTAGGAAGGGAAAATTCTGGTGAGGTGAGGAATTTGTTGATCATTATTTCGATGTCAACATCATGGTCTGTGCTGGAGCATTGCATGTGAACTGTTACGGAAATCGGACTAGAATATACTTTAATGGCATGTTTGGTATGCCATAGTGAAAAGTATTAGAGTAATATGGACGAGATTTCAGCTTTTTTTCCTCTTTAATACTGTCCAATCTGCATTACCTAACACACCGCAAATGCATAAGAGCTTCTTATTGCTCAAAGATCCTCACTGTTCTCGTTGAAGCTTTTAAATTATCCGGGTAAGTTTGTTTCGTTTATATGCATACTTCAACCTGTTGCCAGATTTCTGCAGAATTTGACTCTATCCAACCAAATGAACCCCACTTGGATTATAATGGTACTGCTATATGCTTGTGGTCATTTTGTTCTTTTAGATTCTTGAGATAATATGCTGTTTTTTCTGTTTATTTTCCATTCTACGTGTTGCTATGTTTTAGTGACTGTAGCCCCTAATTCACTCCAATTCTTTAGTAGATCAGGCAATAACTAGTATCTTGGTAAATGTCGTGCAAGTTATTTGATGAAAAAAGTTAATCCCGCATGCATATGAGAGGATGTTGAATATAAAATATAAATAGAAAAGTTACCCGTCTCTATTAAAAGAAAAGATGTCCTATACGACTCTGTTTATATATATAGGTATGCACAAATGACAAGGACACATATGTGTGAAACATTTTTATGCTTCAGTGTCAAAAGTCATATATTTTGTGTGTGTACATCTATGCACAAATGTATGCATCAATTAGGCAGAGCTAACATGTTATTTTACTTGACTGATGTCGACAATATGATTATTTAATGGAGATGTGGAATGACGAACTATGCCGTATAAATGAAAATTTCAAAACTTTCTATGAAGAATTATAATGTTAAGTTGAGGACTAAAATGTTCTATTTTAAAGTTAAAGATCAACTTCCTAGTTGTCGTGATTGTCTTTCCAACCAATTCAGGTGCATGTGTTGGAAAATGAAAATAAAAAGAAAAATAAAGTGAAGTGACAATTGTAACACAAATTTAATATATTTCAATAATTAACTTTCTCCAATTGAATTGTTGGTAACAAAGTTATTGTAACATTTTTATGTTAATGCAAATTAACGGAGAATTGAAACCTCTTTTCAACCTAGTACCATAAAAGAAGGCGTTCTCTTCCTTGTTTCACATACAAACCTTTGAGAGCTCTCTCCTCTCCATTTTTCTCTCTTTGTTTTCAAGAGTTCTATTCTTTATATCTTGGCTAATTATTTTTTAGTTTGGTGATAGAGTTTTGAGCATTTTCAGTTAGTTTAAGGTAGTGACGAAGTATTAGTCAACTATTTTTAATCGTTGTATACTGGGAGACAGTTATCATCAGTCCTTTTGCACCACAGTGAGGACGAATCTGTTTTAAAGAATCTGTGTGCAATACGGATTCTATTTTTTCCAATACTGCTATTTGTAGCAACAATCATATTTCATATATTTTATTTTTACTTTGTTCATTGTAATGTTTCTTTTCATTACTTTATTTATATAATTCTAACAGTATTTCTAATTTTCTTTTATATTTTTCCTCACATCATTTACATAATTCTTTACCATTTATTGAATTGGATCAACTTTATTATCCTTCATAATTGTTCGTGCCTCTGGACAAGGATCTTGCCATTAAAAGTGACAACAATTAACATTTTCAAGAGGCTCGAGCTACACGAAAGCTATATGTAGTGGTTGAGTTGAGCAATTGAACCAAATACAAAATTATGGTATATCTAGAAGAGCAAATCATGTTGACCTTAGCGATGATCTATCTTGTTTTAATATATTTTACTTCAACTAATTTTCAAAATAGGAGCAATACATAGTCCTAAATTTAAAATTTGGAAATGGCAACAGTCTATCTATATTTACCAACCAGTTAGTTAGGCATTCAGATCTATCAAAATTACACGTCTAAAATAAATTGATTGTACAAATGATTATAATTTTATCAAAATAAGACAATATGAAGAATGAATGTGGACATTTTAAGATAAAATGTTCACATTGATCAAGACACATTGGAAATTGGAAGGACGATCACATTGATCAAAAGACACGGGACTTTTTAGTTGAAATGGGTTCAAAAAGAGTTGATATTTTGTTTCCTAAAGATAATCTAGGTGGACATTTTGAATCATCACATTATAAGCGAGTACTTGCAAATGGGCAAAGAACTGATAGAAGATGGTTAGTGTATTTGAATTTTTTAGATAAAATCTTTTGTTTTTGTCGTAAGTTGTTTAAGACAGAAAAAATGATGAAAAATATAGGTCAATTGGGTAATGACTGATACTAATATTGGCATAATGTGCATCGGTGCCTTAC
>CAIGRB010131379.1:31370-87102 GCA_903798255.1 Fraxinus quadrangulata
TAGTATTTTATAATTTTAGATGTTTGGTATATACTATTTTAATTATTAAAAAATTAAAATAATATTAAAAATAAGAAAACGTTTTTTACGCTTAGACCTCGCATAGACTCTTAAAGTTCGAAATTTAGCCTCCAAGTCTAGCCACACTTTTTCGAATAACTTCAAAGAGTAATTTATGACAGTATATTGGGATTATTGAGTCGAATAGTATTGAACGAAGTTAGCAGTGTAATATAAAATTTGAAAAGGGTGTTTCTAGTGGTCGACTTTAAACGAGTATACTTTTTACTTCGATTGACAGTTTTTGTCTTTGGAAATTGCATGATAAAGTATGCCAAGAAATCTTTGCAATCTTACTAAGAACTCCACCTCACAACCTTGAACAACCTTCCTAAATTAAGCACAAACTTGGGACCAAGAAAATATGAAACTCGACCAATTTGGATGATAATTTTTATGAGTGAGTTTGAAAATGTTGAATTCTACTTTAGAATCTATTCCTTGTGGTGGATAAATTTATGATGAATCTTAATATTTGAATTAAATTTTCTATCAATCAATGAATTGATATGTTATGTATCGGTGCTCTTTAGTCATTAGATATACACAATCTTATGGATCCCAATGAAAGCAGTTTATGGATGTGTTTGAGCAACATTATTTTGAAAAATGTATTCTAAAATAGTAGATTGATAGAAATGTGTGGTAGAAAAAGAAGGAAAATTTATTGATGTGATATAAAATATTATTTTATTAAAAAATGTGTGGTTAAAAATGAGTAGAAGAATGAAAATAAAAATTTTAATGTAGTTCAAACAGGGGCTAAATCACAATATTTGTTTACACATGACTCCTAAGTGGCAACAACAAAAGCCAAGGGACCTGAATGAAATTAGGCCAAAAAGATGAGGGAAGCCGCGACTAGACCGTGACTCAAAATCTATTCATGTACAGTTCACAGCCAATCATATTCTTAAAAAAATTATTGTAGATGCCAGACTGCCACAACCAATTTGCATGTCTGTCATCTTTCACCCCCACCTTTTCTTTTCCTATTATGGAAAATCCTATATTCACCGGGAGTATATATGAGGTAGATAAGAAACCTCTGTAAAACAAGAATTGCTGAACACACACACACGCGCGCTCTCTCTCTCTTCTCATTTTTAAGCCCCCCAAAAAAATTATGCAGTTCGGGACTATATGAAATTTTAATTTTTGAAAACTTCAAACTTTTTGCCTTAATTTCTTGGAAATTTTTCTGTTGAGGTAAATTGATTCTTGACCTTTGTCTCTATGCCTACTTCTATATTTAGCCTCCACTCAAGCCCCGTAATCTCTGCCAAGACATTCTGTAATTGAAATTTTATATGTAGTTGCGAAGACATGCTGCTTATGATTTTGAAGACAAATCAATTATTAATTGATTTCAAAAAAAATCCTGCACATCAATCACATGCTTGCATCTAAATTTGAACCAATTCTTGTTTTGATCCCATCATTTGTTTTCTAGATCTGTTTAGGCATAGATATATTCGAAGGTGATATTTTCTTTAGATTTCGAAGCCTTGAGGAGTGAAAGATGAAGAATTTGGTTTCGGATCAGAGTTTTTACGTAGAGAGTGAGGGAGAGGATGAAGAGAAGGCATACAACAAAGGTGAGGATGATGCAGATGGAAATGATTCTGATTCTGATTCTTCCAATTACTCCAATGATGATGATAACTACAATCAACGCCAACAAAGTAAATACAACTCCCAGTGGCCTCAAAGTTACAGGTATATTTCACCCGTTTGCATTTGCCTTACTGTTTTCTTATCTGTTGTGTTGTGTTGTGTTGTGTTGTATGATGATTTTAATTTTGGGTTTTAGTCTATTGGTTCTATTTTGGTTATTACTAAAAAAATAATAGTGAAATGAATTGTGTTTTATGATGTTTTATTCTTGTGTACATACATAATGTGGAGTAAATTAAGAATCGTCTTTTGTTAAGTATAATTCTTATCTTGTGTTGCTTTCTATTGTACTTCCAAATACTAAATCTGTTGAAAATACTTGCTACAGGCAATCAATCGATCTATATAGTAGTGTCCCGTCTCCTAGTCTTAACTTTCTGGGGACACAATCATTGTCCCGCTTAGGCAGCTCATTCCTTTCCTCATCACTTACGAGGAGACACACTCCCGAGATATTACCTTCTCTGAGCAAACCTCTCATACCTGCCGTAGAGGACGATCCAGCACGAGAAAGATATACTTCCCATCCTCCCTTTGCGCCTACTCCAACAAGGAAGCCTGGCATAAAGAAAACCGGTATTTATGAGAAAACTTCAGAGGTCTCACATGAACTTCCAATTTCTCGCCAGAGCTCATATGGACAGGCAGTGATAAATGGTATGTAATTTGAATATGGTTTCATTTCTCAATTAAAGAGCAGATAGTAAGATTATCTTTGTTACAAATATAGAGAGGGGAAAACTCTGTTTGGTTGATTGATGATTTTACGCTTAGTACCTGGTACTCTCCTAAGTAGAACAAAAACACTTCAATTGCTGTATTTTATGCCTTTCACTGCATATAGGTAGCTACCAGTGGTCATTGAATGCCCCTTTATCAAATAAAACTGGAATTCTGTTTATGATTGCGATTTCATGCAGGGATGAATGTTCTATGCGGAGTTGGAATCCTTTCTACTCCTTATGCTGTCAAACAAGGAGGGTGGGCTGGACTTTCTATATTGTTGATTTTTGCGGTGCTCTCTTTCTACACTGGGATTCTCTTACGTTACTGCTTGGACAGTGAACCCGGCCTTGAAACATACCCGGACATTGGCCAGGCTGCCTTTGGTACTGTGGGACGTGTTGCAATATCCGTAAGTCTTGCTATTCCCTACTTACTTTTCTTCTTGTAATGTTCTATCTGCCTTAGCCATAATATTGACAAAGTTCTACATTGGCTGTCAACCTAATGCTACCCTCCACCTATACCCGACGTGTGACTGCTATGAATAACACAAGTAGACCTTTTTTTTTAATTAAAAAGAAGCTATAATTTCTGAAAATAGAAATAGACTGCTTACTTGCCTCAGTATGTGATAAAATAAAATAGAGCATGCAATATTTCTGCAACTTCACGAGACACTAGTTCAAATCCGTAGCATTACTAGTATATGCTTTGTCTCATTCCATGGTTCATTTTTCTTTATCCGAAAAAGCCAGGGGGAAAAGAAGCCAAGATGATGTGGGGATAATCTTTTTCATGAACCCTTTATTCAATGCCATTGTTGTAACTTAACTCCATAAAGAAAAAACAAGATTGTAGCTTGACTTTGCTTCGCTTCGCTTCTTCAGACATCCCTAATGCTTGATTTGAAATTTTTTTTTCAGTATGCAATCTTATACACAATTCTCTGTCTATTTCTTTTTTTTTTTGGTTCTTTTTTTTTCTCTTTTTTTTTTTTCTCTCTTGCAATACTTCAGCCTTATTTTGATTAAATAAGGCATTAAGTTCCAGGAAGTAAAATAGTTTTCCTCGAACTCAATGTCATCTTCCTCGCTTATCTTCTATCATGAATTTTATCATTATATTACTTGCTATTTAATTTATTAAGTTGAATAGAGAATCAATGCGCATTGACTGGTTGCTGAAGCTGAATTCTGTAATATTTTGTGGATGCAGATAATTTTGTACGTCGAGTTATATGTAAGTGCATCCGGGAACTCTGGAATATATATCTTGTTCAATATACCTAAGCATGCATATTGAGATAATCTATCAGAAGTTCATTTATCCTGGTGATTTTATCACCAAAAATTATTCCTTCTTAATCACCCTGGCAATTCTGTGAGTTGCTAATGCTTTTTTCATACTAAGTGAATCATGTCACTAAATGTATATGTTTTCATTTATGTTACAACAGTTCCCAATTCTTCTTCTGCCCAATCCTGGAATGCAACTTTCGACTGTTGGTTTTTGATTGGCTATCCAACTTAAAAACTAGTCAATTTCAATTATGCACGTGGCCACTGGTTTCTAAAACTGTTTCAGTTCCAGCAGATTCTGTCTGGATATATCAGTTCCCTCATGATTCTTCATTTTCTGTCAAATTATGGTACATCTACACAGATCTAAGGTCCTAATGGGTGCACATCTTGCCACATCTTGGCATTTACTAATATATGTAAATGAAATATGTTCTTGTGGGCATCAATTGTCTCTTTGTTGACCCCTGCAGGCTAGTTGCGTTGAGTATATTATTTTGGAGAGTGATAACTTGTCCTCTCTGTTCCCAAATGCACATTTAAACTTTGGAGTGTTTGATTTAAACTCTCGCCATCTTTTTGCGTTGATGGCCACCCTGGCCGTTCTTCCTACTGTTATGTTACGAGACCTGCGTGTTCTTAGCTACATATCTGGTGAGTCTATTTATTGAAAAAAACTTGTAGCTTTTATCTTAAATAATGTGTTGAAAATGTGAAAATAGTAAAGTTTTTTATTCTGTAGTTATGGCATTTAATTTCTGTACGAACTAGTTGTTTATGGTAACATAAAAGTTCATTTGTTCCAAAGTGTAATTGTTATTGACAGCTTGATCCCACTAGAATAAGTTAGAAGAGAGGGGTAGACCAAAAGTAATATGATCAAATATTATTGCAAAAGAAACTTTGTTTCATTGAATCTTTCCAGTAGACAATCCATCAAATGGACTTGAAAACAAGGATTCGAGTAGCTAACCTCAAAATTATATGCTAAGTATACGGCCTTGTAAATTCACACCACCAAAGCTATTTTGTAGATATTTGATACAATATCAAGTCATATGCCCAGTTTCTCCACATAATACACGCCACTAGAACCTTGAAAATAGTCCAAAAGATTTGGAGTACCCTCACATGGCATTTTCTTTGGGTAGGATGACTTCACGATCCTAGTTGAATCATTGGTGTTCAATTTTCGCTTGCAAAATTTTCAGCTGGAGGAGTTATTGCGTCCATTTTGGTGGTTGCATGCTTGTTCTGGATTGGCTTAGTTGATCAAGTTGGCCTCCATACAAAAGGGACGACGTTGAACCTCTCTACTCTTCCAGTTGCTATTGGTCTGTATGGTTTTTGCTACTCAGGACATGCTGTCTTTCCCAATATCTATACATCAATGGAAAAACGGAGCCTGTTCCCTGCAGTCCTCCTAGCAAGGTATAGCAAATATCCTAAGCATTTTCTCATACCATCATATTGAGAACTCCTTGACTATAATATTGTTCTCCAACTTGATCAACAAATTTGGGAAAATTGTAAGGAGGGTTTATTTATTTTCCTGTTATTACTTCTAACCTTGTTACTCAACAATGAATGCAGTTTTGGGATTTGCACTCTGATGTACGCTGGAGTTGCTGGTATGGGATATACAATGTTTGGAGAAACAACGCAATCACAGTTCACTCTCAACATGCCTAAAGATTTGGTTGCGTCTAAAATTGCTGTTTGGACAACGGTATGTTAAAAGAAAATATTCATGCTGTAGTTTTGTCCTAATTGTTATCGTAACATCGTCATATTTGCTTAGTAAGTTGTACTGTTCATTCCATATATCTAATAATTCTCTCTGTTCTTTGACATATTAGTCTTCCTTTTCGAATAAGAAATGTGAATTTATTAATTATGGAGGCGTAAGATAAATACTTATAGGCAGGAATAATTAAAGAAAAAGGATTGCCTCGAACTCATTATATGTAGAAATCCATAATGACGCACGAACAAAATCTTGTGAAAAATGTTAATTATATATTCGGCTGATTCCCTTACACTTCTTTTGAGCTCCCAATTGTTGTTTTATGATTGTTGCACTCTAAATTAAAAGTAAAACTAAATTTCTGTTTGCGATTTTCATTGACGTTGAGTTAATATTTAATCTGGGGTTGTTGCACGAAATGGAGCTTTGATTGTGCATCTCCAAGTCCAATTTTAGAACATGGTTATAACTTGTTTTTCTACCTATTCTTTTCCAGGTGGTGAATCCATTTACCAAATATCCTTTTTCTGTTTGAACGGCAATAATTTGCCTTCTCGTGGCACTTCCTTAACGAAAAACAAATAACAGGACAGCAGCCTCAAATTCAAATACTCGGGGCTCTGAGAAACTTATAATTGAACTATATTTCTTTTCGTTTCAAGTATCCAGCAATATAAGGTAGTTAAAATTCAACATGGTAGATCATATCAGGTGAAAAAAGTAGACTCGATTATAGTAATTTATTTTCTTAATGGTGTCAAACGAATTTTTTTTTTCTTAACTAGAAATACATATGCATTAACCATATCCCCAGTGGCATTGAGTTTGGAGGAATTGATACCGGCAAATCATGCAAAATCTCATTTGTATGCAATCCTCATCAGAACAGCATTGGTGATATCTACGTTGATTGTGGGTCTTATCATCCCCTTCTTTGGTAAATTCTCATGCTTCGACTCTATTTTTTCTTAGAGAACGTGCCTACTTATATCGTTCCTTTCTATTTGCTAATCTGTTTTCCTTCATATGATGGGAATTTCTCTAGATTATCTTATATCTATTCTATTATACAGGTCTGCTGATGGCTTTAATAGGATCCCTGCTAACAATGCTAGTTGTAAGTACTCCAGTGTCGTTTTTACTTGCATTTTATCTTACTTTCATTCTCTTCTTCAGCTTCAGTGGCGGTGCACTTGCTTTGTGTTAACTGAACTTTCATTTTCAGACGTTAATTCTTCCATGCGTTTGTTACCTCAGCATCTTTAGAGGGAAAGTAAGCGTCGTCCAGGTAAAGCAAAGGGTTTTCCATCATTTTTATGGCATACCGTGTTACTAATGAAACCATAATGCTGAATCCCTACTAAGCAATAATAATCTGAAAATTAACAAGAAACGAGCAAAGAATATATGGAGTTATAGTGATTCACCTTCACCTTCAACGTAAAAACTGCGTTCACGTGTTGTAAGAAGATGAAGATCCCGAACGTGTAATAAAGAGTGAGAGTTAGATAAGCGGTTGGCGGCATAGTCTTTTTCAAGCTAGGTGGAGTCTCAGGCTTTTATCGATTCGTAGATCGGAGATTGTCTAAATGGTAATAAGGACGTGGCAGGGAGATCCCGAACGTGTAATAAAGAGAGAGAGAGAGAGAGTTAGATATTAATTCAGAGCTATTGCATTATGAAAACACTCAACAGATATCATTTTCATTCTCATTTGAATTTGGAGCCTGACTGCTTTTTTACTAAATCAAAATTCTTGCTCTATATTGATTTTCTTATCTATTTATTTTATGATACTGTTTTTGCAGAGATTGATGTGTACATTAGTCATTGTAGTAGGTGTCATATCGTCGGCATTTGGAACTTATTCAGCCATGTCGAAAATTATCCAAAATTTAAGCTGATGCTTTATGTAATATGTTCTATAGTATTAGAAGCAACTTATGTCTTCAATCTGCATAATCTTCATTGTTTGTTCTATTCTTCAAAGGGATTTTGTTTTTTCCCTTGTGAGTGTTTTAAAGAGAGCTTATGTAGGGCATAGGCTAATCTGGAGACTATAATTTTTGACATCTTCAATATCAAGTTGTTTCATCAAGCTCCTCTTGGTTGCGATATATTCTTTCATCATAGCAATATTAATTTGAAAAGCAATCACAAGTCACCAAAACAATCATATTTATAGTTGTTCACTTTAAACGTAGAAGTTCTCCACCTCAAATAATGAAAGAGAAATGAATCTCTCGTAGTTAGCACATTAGGTTACCAACATTTTGGGTAGACATTAGCCTCGTACACAATCTCATGATTTCGTGAAGACTGCCAATTTTGTAAGAGGTTGCTCGATTTGTTATTACTTATTCGCATATCTAAATGTTCTCTATCTAACCCATCTGTTTCGATAATGGGATAAAATCATTTCTGACAGAAGTTGCATTATGACCAAAAAATTCTTCTTTTTGTCATTTATGCGTAAGAAAAAAAAAAATCCCATAGTGGGTCAAATCGACACACAGAAAGAGAAGTAACAAACAGAAAGAACAAAAAGTTGAAATGAATCTATAAACTCCGCGTCTTCCTCAATCTCTCGGACCTGACTTTTAATTTTTTTGGTCAATTCTGCGGAATGAAAATTCCAGGGTGGGCCATGTCTATACAAGAAAAAGCATTACCAAGAAAAAAGAACAGAAATATGAATCAAATAAACAAATAAAATTTTCCCATTTTTTCTACAATCTCGGCGATCAGGGCTTTACTCGCATTCTGCGTTTCTCCATTCCTTCAGAAGAAATATGTCTAGTTTTGAAGTATTTCCATCAATTAAGACCCCATTTAGAAGAAACCCAGTTTTGTATAATTCAAACTGTTCCATTTATTCAAACGGAAAATCCATTTTCTTTGGTGCTGAAAATGTTGAGAATTTTACAAAGAAAAACGTATTAGCATTAAGTTATCATGGAGAAGCAGGGTCTATTGTTCAACAAGGTCTTCACAATTTACCGCTATCGGTGGAGCTTGAGCCCATTTCTGGAGAAGCCCAGTTCGATTGGGTCATTGCTGAGGCTCAACAGCTCGACGAATCAATTGTAATTTTATGGTATGAATTTAGGGTTGCAGTTTGGTTTTCCCCCTTTTAGTCTTCAATTGTTTTTGTGTTATTTTTTCAATCTATTGATCAATTTTTTCGTTTTAATTTTGTTAGTTCAATAAGAATCACTTTCCCATCTATGCAATGTAAAAAATAGATTATTTTTTTCCTGATGGATTTTACTTTACTTTATTCTTGTTATTGTTACTATAATTTCATGTTAAATTTACAACTTGAAATTGAGATTTCACTACTTGAATTCATGCAAATTCTTGAATTTACCTTCAATAAGTAATGTTGCCAAGAAAAAGCCCGAATGGGTATACCTTGTACGGAAAATCTTTTACTTCATAAATAAAGCTTGGGATTTTGATGAATGTCTACCATGTAAGAGAACTTCTAAATGAGATGAAGTTCTGATATTTCTTCGACCGTGTTGAGATAAGATGAATATAGGACACGAGACAATTTTTTTAGCCATTTTCCCATAAAATCTTGCACTTTTGACTTAACTATAAAAGCTGCTTGCTTATTCGACACAGATTATCCAGCATATACTCTAATAAAGTGTAACCAGAAGCTGGGCATCTTAAAATATCATGAGATTTATACATTTCAATGAGGTTTATTCATAATAGGAGTCCAGATTCATAATAGAAGTCCAGATAATGTATGACTAGAAGAAATGGTGAGGCAGCACCAGTGCAGGATTAATTGGCACTCTTGGACAGTAAGTTTTGATGTATTTGGTGTATAAAAGCTTGGCAGGGGTAGGTAATGATTTGGAATTTATCAAACAAGAAACAAAAGTTTCTTGAGGTTGAGAAAGAAATCTCATTGATGTGGACAGTATTTCGTGAACAGCACCCTTGTTTGGTTAGGTTTTTAAGGGAGAAACTGATTGAATTTGTAAAAAAGTTTGTATCAAGTTAAATTGGTTTGATTTTGAAGGTAAGACACAATTAACTTGCTGAAAATAATAGGAGCGTAGCAATGGAAGATCATCAAACCTAGGATTGGTCCTCGACTACTCTCGAGAGAAACATAATTATCTGATTGATAATGGAGTTATCGAAGGTTGCTGATATGTCAAAAGTAGAAATAGCTGCTATGTTGTAGCAATGTTATAATTCTACATGGTAATGGTTGTATAGATTGTTTAAAAAAAATTATGAGTAATATCATTGTCACTGGTGGTTTTTGGTCATTTGTCATCATCATGATCATGTATTGCAAAATGCTCCACATCCATGCATGTGCATAATTTAAATGCACAGTTGTCACCAATAGCTGAAGAAGCAGTTGTACAAGTCGAGCATGTGATGAAGGATTTTCTTATTGGATTGATTCTTAGCCTTGTCTAGCTTGGATGGATTCTCTCTGAAGCAAATCACATTTGGAGGTTCTTTCTATGTCGGAGTAAAATGAAAACTTAACTCTGCAATTAAACTCTGCATGCCAATGTCTATTTGTGAATGTGTTGGAATTATATAGGAAAACAAGACATTGGAAGCACACTCTTCGTAAGAAAAAGTAATTTAGAAAGTCTTTCGTGAGAATTTACAAGGTCAAGATGGAGAAGAGGATGAATAACAAAACTGTGAAGCCAGAAGCCGAGAGTTGCCAATATTGTTGTCTCTCCTCTCTTTTACATGTTAGAATTGATAGCAAGAATACCTGTCAAAGGCAGAGAGGTTCTGGAAGCGAGAAAATAGCAACAAAGATTAGCAATCGAAATCATGATAATTTTAAATTTGAAGAGGTCTACTTAAAAGTAAATCAAACAGAAGGCAAACTATTCTTGCTACCATGAATAGGTATTCATTTTCATGCATTGACCGGCATTGTTATTAGAAGTCACTAAACCATTTTAGATTTGTGCTTCTATGACCTTTAAGGTAATTGTATGAGCTACTGTGACTTGCCAAAGAAAGTTACTTCTTTGTATACAAAAATCTCTCTCTCTCTTGCACAACACACGACCTTTTTTTCTCCAGTGCAACTTTTTCTCTTTCTTCTTCTTTTACCTTTATGGTAATCATAGGCAATATAAGTATATTGAAAATGAATTCTTAAGAGCTTTGCATGCATTAAACATTTATTTGCATGTATAGTTGCTTGCATTTGATGTGAATCTGTTATCATGTCTTCACATCACACATGGATATGTTTATGTTTATGGATGCACGTTTGAACTCAGTAATTAAATTGTTTGGATATGTAGGATGGCGACCTGGTGCCGGAAATGTATATATTTGAAACCAAAACTGGAAAAATTAGCGGCTGATTACTATCCCAGGTTAGATGGAAGACCTATTCAACTTGTTTCTGATAATGCTCAAAAAATTCTGGTGGGCAATAGGGCTGATTGTTATCTGTCCCTCTCTAAATCTTGTTTAGATTTTAAAATGCAATTTTATTTCATTTTTTTATTAGTATGCTTGTTGAAATTTGCTTTTATCTACAGTGACAATGTTAGATTTCTCTGTTTCAATTGTCTTTTGTCGATCAAATTAATGTGGTATCCAAGTGTTTCAAAACTATGTTTTCTAATGTGATACAGAATGCGATTTTGTTGTGTTGATGTCAATAACGTTCCCCACAAACTTGTGGTTCATGCAGGGGTCACTGTAAGTTCTTCTGACTATAATGCTAAAAATCCTTTGTATGATTAACAGGTATTTTGTTGCAAAATTCTGACAAGAAGGCCAAACTTGATGGATTTTCATAAATAAGCTCCATATTTTTCAAGTATGCTTTTGAAAAAATTGTTTCACACTAAATAACGTCCCCCATTGACTTCCGTAGTTTATCTAGGAATTAGGTTCAGAAGCCACAAATTTGTGTTTCAAATGGTGATGCTTAGTGGAATGTTATATAATTATAAGCTTAGAAAGTTTGGCTAAGCTTAGGAATTTTATTATAAGTTTACATATACAAGTAAATGAGTAAAGTTTAATATAAAGAATTTCTTTATTGGTCAAAGTTGAAAGTAACATATTGTGAACTAAGGTAAGAGGAGCTCCCGAAATAAGTCACTCCTTGTAGAGCTTAGTTGAACATGCTTCACGTTTTTTAACACGCCGACGCTTTCGACTGGAGACATAATTAAGTTGACCCCACAGTTCCATTTTGCTTTAAATTCACACACAAAAAATTGCAGGAACTGATTCAAACTTAATTCTACCTTTTCATGTATCTGCACGCTCTTGATTACAAAATTTGGACAGAAAATGCCGACAATACAGGTAAATGAATCTCCTTACATTTGTATCTCCTTACATTTGCTGTGCTCATAATTCCAAGCTTCCTAGAAGAGTAAGGGGTAAGATTTCTTTACAGCTGTGGCGGGATGGCAAGAAACAGGCTGAGGTGATCGGAGGCCACAAGGCATATTTGGTAGTTAACGAGGTTCGGGAAATGATAGAAAATGAAAGTAGCAGTATTTAATTAAAATTCTAGCAATGCCTATTCTAAAGATTTTTCCTTATCATCAAAATTTATCACTTTTTTTTTTTGTATGAAAAGTAATTATTTTATTCCCGTTTGATGGGATTACAGAAGGTGTTGAATGTTTGCCTTTGTATTTTAATTTTCTTCTTTCAAACAACAGGAAAAAAAAGGTTTATTTTCTTTTTATTTTTTCTGTTTGTATGTAATTAAATTAGTTTTGGCAGACTGAAATGAGGTTTAACAGATGGACTTGCATACCCTCAATATCAATCATGCTCTATTAATTCATCAATGGACCCGAGGAGAACAGCAGTTACTCATTTTCATAATTTGATTTTTTTTTTTCCAATTATTTTTTCTAATGTGTTTCGTTCGATCTTCCATGAATTACAAGATAACATAAAAAGTTTGTTGACTTTTGATTGGTTCGAGATTGTATGTATACTGGAATAGATATAAATGTAACTCGATGACTGCCTATACATTAAAATTTACATAAGGGATTACATAATATCACGTAGCATTTTACCATTTGTCAATTTAAAACAATATCAATTTTTTCATTCAATCTTTTCTCTCGATATCATTTTCGGTAGCTGTTTATGTATCATTTTGATGTCCAAATTGATACTAAAAGAGGTTGAAGATGGGTTTACAAGTGGTCCATTGGAATTTAAACTTTGGTCGATCCAATTAAATTAGTACCTTTGACTTTTGATTTGGTACAAAGATGATAATTTTGAACAGAGGTGATATCTATCCTAATGCATTGTATTGTTAACAAATTAATTAATTAATTAATTAATTGTGCAATAAAGTTTTAGGTAGTATTAGCTTCGAGTCCTAATCAATATTTAAGTTCTCAATTAGAATTAATTCAGATTTAAAATCAAATAATTTCTTTTTCCTTCTTGTGATTTTTATATCCTAATACCATGATTTAAGTCCTTTTTTCCCTTCTTCCTTTGTAATTCTTCACTCGGGATTAAATTTAACAAACAAAATATAAGTCGTGGAGGGAGATATTTTTTCATGTCAAATCACGAATCTTTACACAACTTACACAAATCAATAAGTTCAATCGTGAGCCGTGTTGAGCATTAAGTCTTTGATTGAACTCCATTTTGTTAAAAAAAAAAAAATTATGATAGTGATTTTTGGGAATGTGGTTAAAAAGCATAAAGCAATTATAATTAATTGTTAATTTTAATTTTAATCGATATCAAATTGAGATTAAGAATATACAAAATGACGGCGCGTAAATGCTAAATCTAGTCACTAGCCGTTATTAGGGTTCCCCATTCAAAGCAAAAGCCACTTGCTACATCTACATAATTTACGATGAGATATGACTCTGAATTTCTTCAATCAAATAAAAAAAATAAAAAAATTACACCCTCTTTTTAACACATATCTATATGTTGTTAACGGATAGATAAGGTGGCATATCAATAGTAAAATGCATGCGAACTCCTCATTTATCAAACTTTCTGTCAAACTAACCACTTCCTCCTTTTCATTCTCTCGTCTCAGTTTCGAAAAATCTCCACATTGTGCGCTCCAAATTGCACGTGTTAATATAATTGATAAATATATTTTAAATTTCATTCCATTTACATCAATCATTCTTTCTTGTGAGTTTTTTTTCCTACAACCCAATATATTTTTTGTTTTGCATTATCTGCGTTCATAATCTTGTATGTATATATTGCGTATGTGTTTTTGTTAATTTTTTTTTTCAATTTTTTTATATCAAGATAATTTGATTTTTTTTAAAACGGTTTGTTGTTAGTTTCATGTGTTTTGGGGGTGATCCAAGATTTTTTTTTTCTTTTTTATCTTGATTTTGTATTAGTTTCTATCGTGTATGTTCTAATTTGTGTCAAAGGTGTTTGATTTTTGTGCAGTTTTTATGTTACTGTTTTATTGAATTCTATTGCAATGGGCTTGTATTGAATTCTTCTTTCTTTTTGTGCGAATCAGGGTTTATTTGAATTGGAAATCCACGTTATGCTGTCCAATGTCAATGTAGGGAGGAATTTAGGCGATAATATGATGAACGGATTAAATTCTAAAGGGAATTTAGAGAACAGTGCGAATTTGCAGAATGAACTTGAATTGTTGCTGCTACAGAAGCAGAGTAATCGTGGTTTAATTTTTGAGAGGGAGAGAGAGTTAAACATAAATCGAAGTGGCAGTGCACCGCCAACAGTAGAGGGCGCTCTATGCACTGCTGGGAGTCTGTTTAAGAACCCCAATTTTATGCCACTGGACAATGGTGGTAGCAGCAGTGGTAATAGTGGTAACAATGGCTTGCTGACAGAAGAAGAAATTCGATCACTGCCCGCATATCTAGAGTACTATTATTCGCACGAGAATCTCAACCCTAGACTGCCCCCACCCTTGTTGTCAAAAGAGGATTGGCGGGTTGCTCAAAGGATCAGGGCAGCAGGGTCAGGATTTGGGGGAGTTGGTGATTGGAGAAATAAAAATCTTGTAGATGATGGTGTACAATCATCATTGTTCTCGATGCAGCCTGGGATACCTGTACAGAAAGCTGACGATGGGTTGATCGAGTTGAGAAAGGCTGCTTTAAGGAATATTTCGCGGAAAAATTCTTTTGAGTATCTGCACAAAGCCTCCACTGGCAGCTCGAGTACAGGAATGGGAGTTAGGAGGAAAAGTTTCGCAGATATACTTCAGGTTTTTTCTCTTTCCTTTTCATTTTCACTGTAAAATTTACTTTGCTTTGCTGTACTTACAAAATTCTGTGGAATTCAAAATTTTGCCTCTGTTCGTATAAACTTTTGTTACTTTTTAGGATGAGTAGTAGTGTGTCCCACGAAATTATAATTATTGTTGGTTGTTGTTACTGCTTCTTGCTCGTTCTCTAAAGCTCCTAACTAAATGACCTATTGATTCCACTCATACTTTCTCTGAACCTCTTGTTGTGAAATTCATTATTCGTGCTAGACAGCCATCCAACATATAAAATGATAGCATGACTAGTGAGTTTGTATACGGTCAACCAAACCGACTGTGCACTAAAGAAAAGTAACATTTTGAGCAATTTTTGCTGCAATATCCATTTTCTAATTACAACCAGATTCAATTTCTAGAAGGCAACGTCTTGAATGTAGAATCACGTAAATAAAAAAATGTACTTTTTTTGGGCTTTCTGGATAAATGATTGTCTTAGAGCCGGTTCAATGATAATCTTACATTTGTCTCTTTCTGAACAGTTCTTTGAAGGAAGCACCGATTGAAGTTAATCCTATTTTGATTACTAAAATTTGGCTTCCTTTCCCATTTCTTAAACTCAGTTTGATCCCCGATATTCAGAGCTTTTTTATGGTTGTACAATTTGAAATACTCCATTGTCAATTATGGTGCAGTTTAAATACTTGATTTAATTTTTTTCCAGGAAGGACTTGGCCAACCTGTGACATCATCAGGTCTTCTCTCACGCCCTGCTAGCCATGATTCAGTTGGTGATGTTTTGAGTTCAACAGGAATGTCACAGGAAGGGCATGGCCGACCCAGGACATCATCGGGTCATCTATCTCGCCCTGCTAACCACGATTCGTTTGGTTCTGTTTTGGGTTCAGCGGGAATGTCACGGGAAGGGCTTGACCATCATATGAGATCATCAGGTCGTCTCTCACGCCCTGCTAGCCATGACTCAATTGCTGCTGTTTTGGGTTCAATGGGCATCTCTAGTTCTCACTTGGCACAAATACATAATAGACCCGACTCCATTGAAGCTTTGCATTCGGAAAATGATTTTACAGGTTTTTCTAGTACTCAGAACCTAGGCTTGGCACTCCCTAATTCTTTTGTATCTTCTGTGGGTTCATCTTTGTCAAGGAATAGGACTCCTGAATCTCACCTTGTTGGGATGTCCACCAGTCCTCGACTTGTTAATGTTGGTAATGGAGTTCGCTTTACTGATAAGATAACTAGTTCAGCCTCTGACACTATTAATGTTTCTTCCTCTGGAATTCATGAGATAGATGATATCGCCGCTTCTCTTTCCGGATTAAGCATGTCGAAAGGTCAACATCTTACGCAAGATAATATACTAAACTCTTCGCTTCAAACAGGAATGTCAAATGGCCATAGAGAGAATCAGCACCAGCCATATTTTGACAAGTCTACAATTGAAAAGTTGGCAAATGCCATCACCTACGCTGATTTATCAAGGGATAATGGATTAATGAGAGGCCTTAATATTTCCAACTCACATTTGGATGGGCAAGTTAACTTTCCAACACGAGCATCTTCTTTTTCCAATCTTCAGTCTCAATTTAATCCTTCTGAGTACGCAATCAAAGAAGATCTGAACATCAAACTTAAAGGCCATCATATCCCTTTTATGGTTGTTTCTGATCCAGGACATAGTGGATGTTCTGCTGATCATAAACCAGACATGCTGATCGACAATCGTCTTGCTTCAGGTTATTATTTTTTCTTGGCATGCTAATGCAATAATTCACTATTGTAGGAAGACTTTTCTTGAAATCTTTTTATTAAAATTCTGATAGGTTCAGTTTTGAATGGTACTACTGGAAATAGACAGAGTTTGGGAAGTAGCAACCAGACTAGTTCAGGCCTTCACCATCCCGTTATGGATCCACATCAAATTCGTTATATGCAGAAAATGTCCAATTATGGAAGGAATGCTTTATATATTTCAGGTAGTTCTTCTCAAGGAAGATATTATGGTGGTGGTCCCCATGGCCGTGAAGAATTGCAACCTTTAGAGAAAGCCTATCTTGAGGCATTGCTTGTGCAACAGAAACGACAATATCAGTCGCACTTTTTACAAGAATTTGACAGTATTAATCATCAATACCATGCGAACCCTGCATTGGACCCATGTGCTGTGCCATATCAAGGTAAACCAATGATGAATTCTGTACATTCAACAATCAGTACCAGGAGTTCTATGTTTAGTAATGGGCAACGCTCACATATTCAGTCTTTTTTGAGAAATTCAGAGGAAGTGTCGACTGGTTCTCTGCATTCAAAAAGTGAAAATAACATGGAAGGAAAGTCTGAATCATTATTAGAGGCCTTCAAGAACAATAAGACTAGATCTTTGGAACTTTCAGATGTTCTTATTCATTTTATTGAGTTCAGGTATAATAAGTGGTGTTTGTCATTCTGCTTTTGTAGCCAAGCTTACCTATTTCTCTGAGATTCTATTTTTTTTTTTTTTTCCGGATAATGCAGTACGGATCAGTATGGAAGTCGCTTCATTCAGCAGAAATTAGAGATTGCTACCGTTGAAGAAAAGATGAAGATATTTCCAGAGATTATCCCTCATGCTCTTAGCTTGATGACTGATGTATTTGGGAATTATGTCATACAGAAGGTATTTTTTCAATGCAACATCCATATTTACACTGATGTTCCAATGATGAGTGGGTTCGTTGCTTGAATGAGCAGTTCTTTGAGCATGGCACTGAAAGTCAACAGAAGGAGTTAGCCAGCCAATTGATTGGTCATGTTTTGCATCTCAGTCTACAGATGTATGGTTGCAGAGTAATCCAAAAGGTTTATTCATTAGCTTCAGTTTCTAACTTTTGCCTATGGCAACTTTTGTGGCACGTACATCTATATGAACATCACTATACATGGCCATGAAAAATCAAAATTGCTGAGAAATGCACTTTCTTATCTCTTTGTTCCAACTCTGACTTGACAATTGATAAATGAATTTACATCGTTTATGTATTCTTCCTGCAAAGTAAAGGATTTAGTTTCCATCGAACTATGCTTTACAATGCAGGTAGTTCTTGAAGTCTCTTATGTTTCCATTTCCAGCTGTTGTTGAATGGTAATTCTTCTTTTAATCTGATTAAGAAAAAAATTGAGAATATCGCTTAGACTGAGAGCAATGTGAAAATGAAAAACAGTGGAGGGAAGAAAATTTGAGCAGTAGCCTATTGGGAGAGAGGAAGAAGTTTGGCTGAAACATTGTTTGCTCTAGCACGGGCCCTGTGATTTTGAAAGGCAAGGCATGAATATGGTCAATGGAAATTGGTGTGTACATGGTCTCTATAATAGCATAATAGAAATGATATCTCAAACCTCCTACATTGAAGATCTCGTTCATTGTTAACGAATTGATATTTGAGCTAAATTAGGATTCGCTATTAATCAATGGAACATCCAGTTATATTGGGACTCATTACTCATCAAACAACTAGTTTCACGATGAAATATTTGCTGATCATGTACAAGGACTACATAGAAACGCATCAGGACACACTACTAACATAGCTGAGTATAAGAAAAGTATGTTTGCTACAGGCAGGCTACAGCTTTCCAGTTTTGTACATACTGTGTGACATAAAGTGGCACGCCAGAAAAAGTAATTTAGAATTAATTGTCATGACTATTTTGAGAAAGAATTTATAAAGAAGATTTTAAAAGAATTTATAAAGAAGATTTTATTCTAAGAGGACATTAATTCGAGATATATAGATTGTAACATATTCGAGAGGAAATGAGACATTCTGTTCGCGTCGGAGGTAGTATTAGTCTATGGACAAATCATAATTTGCCTCTAAAATCTTGTCTCTCTTTTTTTACTACATGAACAAAGACATTGATTTTATTCACAGGCATTGGAAGTGGTTGATGTGGAGCTGCAGACTAAAATGGTAGCTGAACTTGATGGTTCAGTGATGAAATGTGTCCGAGATCAGAATGGTAATCATGTAATCCAGAAGTCTATTGAGTGTGTCCCTCAAGATCGAATCCAATTTATAATATCATCGTTCATGGGCCAAGTCGTGACATTATCGACACATCCATATGGCTGTCGTGTCATTCAGGTTAAGTTACTTATTTGTTGTTTGCTTCCTTTGTTAAATTTGGCGAGTAATTCATGTATAATGGATTTTGCTTTCGACAGAGGGTCCTTGAGCACTGTGATGATCCTAACACTCAACAAATGCTCGTGGATGAAATTATGAACTCCGTTTGTACCCTAGCACAAGATCAGTTTGGGAATTATGTCATTCAGGTACTTAATTTCCTTGGACAATTACCTGATCATATACATTGACAGCTCTATCAGAATCAGCTATATGTAGGGGGCATGAATGTTGGTTGATTGTTGAACTTTAGACTTTGATCTTCTCATTAAAAGTTATGTAGCACTGCCTTTCTGATTTTGATTCTCTCTTATTTTTTTGTCTTCCATTGGCACTTGATTGGAACATTTGGCAATTAAGTGATAATAATATAAAGAGAAGATGAGAAAATTGGAGCATGCATGTGAGAACTAGTATGTCCACCTGTAAAGCTGTTGGATGCCCTTCTTGTGGTATATTTTTCTTCAGTCAAATTTAATTATTCATTAATCATGTTGGCCAGTTCCTGTCCAAGGTTACTCATGTGACCATGGATGTTCAAATTTTTTTTTTCTTTCTTTCAAAAACCTCATACGATAAAGATTGAAAAATAAAATAGACAAGGTTTACGTGGCTCAATCAGATGACCTGCTTCCATGGGCACAGAGAGCTAATCCACTGTAATCTAGAAAGATTCTTTAGATATTACAATATAGAATTTTAGACTATATGTAGTTTCATTCAATTCCTTCTCCTGAACTCAAGATTGGTACAACAAATGAGAAGAGTTCTAGTCACTTCTTATGACCATATTTAATGTCTTTTAGATGGAAGGATAGTCAATATTTTAGGAATTAATAGATGGTGCCATATTGAGTGCCTGTAAAGTTCTTCTTAAAAAGAAAAGAATATGGAGTTGGCAGGTGAAAAGTGTGCTGAACTTTTTGAAAGAAATTGGAACCTATCAATCTGACCTGTATATGTAGATCACTCTGCCAAAGTTACGTATTCCACTGTTTTTGCTATACAGAATAAAGTCCTCAATGCAGGTGATTTGTTAATTCTTGACCGAGTTGTCATTACATTCATGATTTCTGGATGCATGAAAAAAACATAAAGGAATTTTCTTGCACTGTTGTGCGTTTGTACTTTACTGGATTATTTGCAGTTTATTTAGGAAATCTAATGCTTGTACTTCTTGATTGCGTTTGTTATATTTTTTCTCACAAATATGACTTTAAACATTCTGATCATTTTCCTCAGTTTATTTTTTCTTTTTTCTTGGGGCTTTGTTAGCATGTCTTGCAGCATGGTAAACCACACCAACGGTCTGCTATTATTAGCAAGCTTGCAGGACAAATCGTGAAGATGAGTCAGCAAAAATTTGCTTCCAATGTGGTCGAGAAGTGCTTGACTTTTGGTGGTCCAGAGGAGCGTAAACTCTTGGTGCGTGAGATGCTTGGTTCTACAGACGAAAATGAGCCTCTACAGGTATGTGACAATGCTGCTCTCTAGATTTGTGACTTAAATTTGCTTCTTGAAATTAACCAAACAATTTACACCTTGATAATTATCAAATGTACATCATATTTTGCCTATATATAGGCATCCTGAACTGATTGCACTCTAAGAACTGCTTGGGGTTAAACTGTCCAAAACTTTTCACCTTCGAAAATTTGATATTTGATACTTTTTTCTTTGGTTTTTTACGAATGTGTTAGGGGAATCAATTCCTTGCTCTTAGTTTTCCGTAACTTTCTTGATTTTGTAAGTTAAGCTTTGCCGGTAAACACACCAAGGTGGTCCCCATCCTTAATCTCATTCAAAGATCAACTTGATCAATACTTTACATGATTTTTTATTTTATGGTGGAGTCAAAGGCACCTCTTTATCTGATTACGAATTTATAGTCCACTGTTTTTCATCACATTGTGGTACTGAATTGAATAAAACATTATTCTATTGGATTGCATTGTTAATTAATGTGTTATTCGGTTCTATTCCGTTCTCTTATTCCACCATATATTGGGATGACGACAATTCTTTGATTAGCAAATCTCTACACCACCTCCCATGCACCTTCCTGTTGAATTTCCATGTCTTCTTTCCATCTTCTCCCTGTGCCCCATCCATGCGCGCGCGCGTGCGCGCACACACACACAATGTCCAGAACTCCCTTACTCTTTGAATTGAAAATGAACTGGTAATTATTTTGTCCTAATATTTCCTCACACTGTTGTGGAATAATGAACATGAAAATTCCCAGGCTATGATGAAAGATCAATTTGGAAACTACGTTGTGCAGAAGGTTCTTGAGACGTGCGATGATCGGAGCCGTGAATTGATTCTCTCTCGTATCAAGGTTCACTTGAATGCACTTAAGAGGTACACTTATGGAAAACACATTGTATCGCGTGTTGAAAAGCTTGTAGCAACAGGAGGTAACTTTTAACTTTTGCTCCATATACATTCTACCACAAATCACAGTTTACGCTACTAATCAACCAACTAACGATATTCAAAATCTCGTTTACAGAGAAGCACATAGGGCTATCTTCTTCCCTGAGCCCCTCTTGAGGCAATCCACTTCTGGGCAAAAGAGGAGATCTTTGTACATAACAAGGATGTCAGTTATGTATTTTCTGTGAAGGCTTCTAATAGATGTAAATAAGGAGGCAGTACGTAGTGATCTTGCTGGAATAAGGTAGCTTCTTTTTCTTGATGATGTATATTTTGCGCGTAATATGTATTGACAATTGGGATGAGTCGTATTATTTTATGTATATGATTCCAAATTTATGACAAATTGAGGATATATAGCTGCTGCACGTAATGCCAAACAAGTTGTGAGCTTAATGGCAGAGTTGTTTACTGATTTGAGCGTTTGTACATTTTTGGATCTCTTGAGCAAATTCGAAATTCCATTGAAATGTAAAAGAAAAAAATTTGAGAATAATATTTTTATCTTGTCAACTCGAGCAAATGCCTCTGTAAGTGTCTATGTATTTGCCATGCATTTATTTAATATCGACAAAAATTGAGCAAGTGCATCTCTTTGTTACGAGCATGTTTGGCGAAAAGTTAATTGTGTGTTAAACTCCAAAGAGTCATATTCTTGAATTGTTATGTTAAGTTTATTACAATCACATACCATTGTCTTAAGCGCAAGTCACACATGTTAAAAAAAATTGGTTTTATTAGTTGTTTTGACCAACTTTTGACTAATTATTTTAGTGGGTCCCGTTAGTTGGATAAAATATTTCTTTGGCCAGGTGTGTTATACTTCATGAGTATATTAATGTGATGTATTTATTTTTTCAAAATCTTTAAGGTGAATGAGAAATTAAGGTCAAAAGATGACCGTTTGAAGTTGAAATAAATTGGAATAAAAATTGGTGAAAAATTAGAAAAGTGCCAATCCCACATAAAAAAAATTAGAAGAATAAAATCCACTTTAAATTGCNTATTAAAATAATATTTGATTTATATTATTTTATTATTTAAAAATAATATTTTTTTACATTATTTTTTATTCCCCGATTTTCCTGTGTCTAACACGTAGATTCTTCCAGCCTTGAAAATTATTTTCGTACATTTTTGTCCTCCAAATTATTTAGAGAGATCAAAACGTTAGTAGGTTCACTGGGACTTGTAATTTGTAGTGCTATTATTACAAGTCGAGGTCGTTGTATCTTGGGAGACGAGTGCGGGAATACCTTCAGTACCAGTGCGGGGCATTATCGTCTTAAGAAGAAATAGTCGAATTTTTGTCTTGACTATAAACATTTTATATCGTTCATTTTTTGCTCGGCGTTATTCTGTCCAAATCAATTCTCCGTGAAATAATTACTTGCCAACTTCCAACAACATATAAGGAATTGAATTGCTATTATTACGAAATTGTAATGTATTAATAAATATTCTTAAACCAGATATTCGGTCCTAGCATTGTGTTTCGAGTTGTTCAAAGAAGATTGTACTGCAAAGGAATTGATATATTTAGGAATTTAACTTGAAATTTTTTTGGGTAATGAAGAAATTGGAAACTGGGAAAATGGCGGAGCTCGGTGACGTTGCAAGATCTAAAATTTGTGATGGCGATTGAAATTTGGCCGACTAAAAATATGGCCGACGTCGGCAATGGTGCCGAAGGTGGTGATGGTGTTTGGTCGCGATGTTGGTGGTTGATTTTTAGGTGTGGGGCCGTTGGAGATGGGATGGGTCGATGTGGCGTGGGGTGGGGTGAAGTGAAGGACAAAACCTTTTTTTTTTCCATTTTTTCTGATTTTTTTTTTTTAATAATATATGCTTGATTAAGTTACCATTTTGTCCTTATCAAATTTGGTTAAAATTAATTTTTGGGTCAACTAAGAATTGAATAATTTCCATCTATTTGGACTCCAATTCATATTTATGAAAAGTTAGAAACTTTCGCTGACACAAATTGAGATTAAGGTAAAAATTGAAAATGTTAAGAACCGCAATTGTACCGAAAGATAAGGAGGGCAATTAATGTTTCTTGAAAAAACCAAAATAAATAGTATTAATGGAGTGTATAGAAAAAATTTCTCTCCAAATTTAAAAATGCTCTATATTATACATAAAACGCTTTTCATAAATGAAGTCCCTTCCAAATGTTATACGATAGAAGGAAAATTAGAAGCCCCTATATCAATATTATATGATGTGCACATAAATTATTTCTTTTCAACTATAATTGACACATTCACAATCTTCACCTTATCTAAAGTTAATAAAACATTGAAAAAAATAAAAATAAATAAACTTTAAAACTTCTAAAGAAAATTTATTTAACTAATTTAAAAACAAGGATTTAAGTCCTTCTCTGGTAATTTTAAATTTTTTTGATTTGCTTATAAAGTTAAAAAATTTCCATGTGTAAATCTTTGAAAAACACTACTATTTTACCAAACTTTTCACCAATATGCTATAAATGGTTTTAACTCCACCCACTTCTCAAGCACGCAACACTCAGAACATTTATGCAGAAACATCAAACCTCATTATCAAAATCCAGTTGGATCAGTAAACGAATATATTCACAAAAATGAATAAATCATCAAAAATTTTGTACAAGGAAGGGGAAGCTAAGGGAGTAACAGAAACAGCATCTTCAACATCTAATGCACTGTCTAAAACGACTTCGTCAACGATCTAACTGAACTCTCCTTCCTCGGACCCTGCAACATGCACAAGGGGAATGACTATAAATGGTGGCTTAAATTCATGGATGCCACCACTTCTTCTTTTTCTTCAACCCCACCTCGGGCAATTCTACATGCAAACCGAACAACACGAGTACAAAGTAGAAAAGAAACATAAAAGGCCATTCGACTTTTGTTTATTCAGCAGAGGAAGATCATGAGAAATTTAGACAAAAACACTTAAATAAACATTTACCTCCTAATGGATAGATTGAATTATAGTGCACTTCAGCCCAAAAGCTCAAGAATATAACTGCAGTGAACGTAGAAACCAATTGTTATGACTACCCTAAAATCCAAAGAAGAAAATTGTTCCCCCAAAAAGGACAATTTATTGATTAAAATAACATATCAAGATATATACATAGAGATAGAAGGATAAGTAAAACAGAGGAAACAGACAGTATTATGATATTCTTACAGTTCACAAAATGGGAATGGAGACTGTGTTGTAATCAAAGTATAAAACACGGAACAAAAGGAGTAGGGTTCTTTATGTTATGTCGGTAGGGTCCATTTGTTTTGCGGTTATATAGGGGAAAGGGGAAAATGAAATTTCGTGAGATTTTCTCACTCTTTTTTTTTTTTCCCTTTCCTTTCATTTTCATTTGAAATTAACAGAACCACATTCTAGGGAAATATTTCTCTATGAAATCAAGCCAGTTTCTTCTTACACAGAAAAACTAAATTACTCGTTACATTAATAGTTGAATTGCAAAATTTAGCATTTCAAAACAAACCCGAAATTTTCTAGGCATTTAAACTTGTTCCAAATGATGCTAGATGTCTATTCGTTAATCTACATCAACAAATCATAAAAAATAAAAAATAAAAGAACTCGAAACTTACTTCTGTTTGACTTCTTAGTATGTGGAAGAATCTCGATATAGCACGTATCCTTGAATGACGTAATGACAAAGATCTTGATACCATACTGCCAAAAAATTCTTTAAGTTATAAACCAATATTTTAGATAAAAAAATATATCGTGCAGGATAGCAACAACTCAAGTAAATCAATCCAGAACCCACTGTCATTGAAAGTCCAAAGTGGAGAGAGAGAGAGAGAGAGAGAGAGAGAGAGAGAGAGAGAGAGAGAGAGAGAAGTTCCTTTAATATTGCTTAACGTGACCCAAGCGGAACCTTAATATCGTTCAAATGAACAGGTGCAAACATACTATTTTCAATGGTACAGATTGATCATTTCNAGAGAGAGAGAGAGAGAGAGAGAGAGAGAGAGAGAAGTTCCTTTAATATTGCTTAACGTGACCCAAGCGGAACCTTAATATCGTTCAAATGAACAGGTGCAAACATACTATTTTCAATGGTACAGATTGATCATTTCATTATGCAGTATATAACGATGGCCACTACTGACTTCGTACAGTAACAAGAGGATACTATCTACTGTTCAAGATCAGAGAGCATAGCTCTTGAAAAACACGCAGAATTTATGCATTGCATCCACACATGTAAAACAAAACGGAGAGAGAGAAGGCAGGAAGGAAATATACTGAATCTGCGGCAGCCTGCAACGTGACATGATCACCCCACTCCCCTGTCCTGCAATCATGCAGTGGAGATTAGACAAGTAGATAGCGACCTGATTCTGTCGAAAGATCAGACAAGAAAGAAGCTACATATGAAATGGTACCATACATCTTTATTTTCTGCAAATAGCCAACATAAGCCATGGGAACATAATTTTCGTACAGTTCTCGATGTGACTTCAACTGATGGTGGCAATTTAAAAACAAAAGCAACGTTAAAATCCGAAACAATATGTGGCACTGAAAAGAATCAAATGAATTAATACGAAAGTGAAATGCAAATCTCATTGGCAACAAAAGTGCTAAGAAACCTGGTTGACAACTTGTTCTCTCACAAATTTGTGATGCTCTTGAGTACGATATATTTGATCTGAAAGTGAACGGAACTGCAAAAGGAACATTTAGAACTTAGAGTCCATGAGTCATGCCTTCCACAAGTTCAATACATATGAAAATGGCTAGCACTCAGAGGTACAAAAGAAGTGCTCACTTTGATTCGAAATTTTTAATATACACAGCGTCAACTATCAATTGCCCTCAGATAGGAACACACTTAAAGAAGATCCTATAGATTTTGAAACTTGAATCCCTTGAAAAAGCATGGTCATAACTTGGACATGACTCCATTCATTGCTCATAAAAAGTAGACAAAATTTGGCATCTTAAACAAACTAGCGCGGATCATGTTGAGCAGATACAAAAAAATTAGCATGCCTAGTCCAAAATTTTCATATTATTTTTTCCTTCTTTCTTTCTTGTTTGATGGGCTGGCAAGTAACAGGCATATTATTGAAACCCATATTAAATGCCGTGGGGAAAACACTACAATTGGAGGACAGGAAAAACAATCAGGTAATTGACTTTTTCAAGATGCTATTCTGATAATCAAAAGCTAAACAGAATAACAAGAAATAATCAGTTTTCCAATTATAATTCTGCTAAATAGAATACTTGTGGGCAAGCCAATTCTCGAAATAACAGGATAAACTGGTGATGCAATTTTTCAAGTAACGCATCAATCGATTAGAAGAACATGTCCACGAGCATGCATAATGTGCACAAGTGTGCATCATACAGGTGTTAATGCTTTGATATTTGGGGAAAAGACGTGCCATCAATCTGCAATTTGCACTAACATCTAAAAGAATATAGATTGTTCATGTACAAGTGTAGATGGAGTCCAGGGATGTTCGAGAACCAACCTGACAATTACCATCCCCGGAAATTTTTAGCTCCACCAGGTCATACAACTGCAATCTGATTAAGACAAAAAATGATGAGTTAAAAGGCACCACAGTTATGAGAAAGTAATGGGCAATTCAAATAACCAGGCATATAAAGAGTGTAGAAACGTGACAGGAAATTTCACAATACTTCATTCAAGCCACATCCATTTTGAACTTATAACTTCATTGAGAGGAAGCAGAAACGACCAAACAAAAGTGAATTTAACCAAGTACACAACCGCTCAAGAAAAAATTAAATGCCTCAGAACTTTTATCCAATTTGCGTACATTTGAGATGTCAGATTAATTATATCATTAAATTTGTAGTTTATGTTTCAGGGAAAATATTGATATATTTTAGAACGTTTTCCAATAGTCAAATGAAATATGGTTTCCAATATAAAAGACCGCGAAAAGCCGGAGTTCCACTATAGATGAAATCATTTGATAATGAAACTAACATTTACCTATGCTCTCAGTATGAGATAAATTCAACTCAGGCATATCTCACTCCCTTGTCCAAGTTCCAGGAGTCTGACATGAATATTTCAGTTCACAGTAAGAACCCATGTAACACACAGCTTCATATTTTTCCAGAACATTGAACATAAGGAAGTTAAAGATGATGCCTCCATCCTTTATGATTTCTCATCCCCCTTGTTCTACCACTATATTCAAATGTAAAATTTCAAAAGGAATGGCCAAATTATTGCTCTATATATAGTCAATGAATTGTTTCAAAGCACGTTTTATGCAAGACTTCCACCTAAGATAAACGACACCAAAATTGCATGCCAACAGCATACAGTCCCCCTTGTTCACAGTCGAAAAAATTGTTTCGACTTTTGCAGTCAGTCAGACCATTTGGTAAATCTATATTTTAAGTATATTCTTTTTTTTTTTTTTTTTTGAAGATAAATGAGGCTTTAAAGTAGTTCAATTGTTAAAAATCATGTTTTGTGGATATTGCCTATTAATGAAGCTTTAAGGTCCAATTATCCTGCAGTTCGGTGTTCACAACATATTACTCACATAGTTCAAATGAAATAATTGGCATGACATACCAAAATATAGCCATGCAAAAGGTGAGAAGAAGTGGGGGGAGAGAAACAAAACAATGAATCTGTAGCAATGCAAGGAAAAGCTTAACCACCAGGGGAAACAGAAGAGACATTGCACAAGACCTGTCAATCAGCCTTTGATGATCTGATGAAACTTCATCAACAGATGGTATTTCTCCATTAATTTTAGGAATGTGCTGCAAAGTGAAGTTCGACAATTACGCCAGATTCAATAAATCTTAAAATAACCACCATAGAAAGTTTTCATTACTTGATTTGTCATAATATTAATTAAACGATGTTTCATAGGGAAGAGTAAGCTACTACAGCAGCAAGACAGAGCTCAATGTAAGGTTAAGGATGTTCAAGTGACGACTGGGCGAGTTCCTGTAGATTTGAGAAAGAATAAGGTAAACTTTTAACTCACAGGAACCGGAACCATCTGATTAAGTCTTCTGCCCATTTCACCATAAAGAGCAGATTCAGCTTCTATCTCAGGTAAGACTGTTTGGTTCTCACACTCAATTGATAATTCACCAAGATTACGCGAAACTGTTCCCATTTCATATGCTTCATGATTACTTTGAGATTCTGCAGATGAGATGAAAATAATTCAAAGAAAAATAAAATCTTATCTACAAATGAAAATAAAAAATGACGATGGTCCCATACCAGAACCGAAGTTCCTTCTTGAAGGATCAAGCCAAGATTGAGCAAGAATAGACGCTTGCTGTTGTTGTTCTCCAGCATATTCAGATCCCGATGCCTCTAAAGCTGCAAGTCTAGATAATTCTTCCTGAAGAGCATGAGCAATTACTTCGTCGCTCTCCAAAATAGAGTGTGCCGTGTCCCAATAACCCTCCTTCACAGACTCAATTTGAGACGAGTCTTTGTCATAACAAGTAACAGTTCCAAGAGAACCACAATTTGTAAGAGAGCATACATCTATAAGGTGAAGGCCCCACCGAACAACATCAGGATCTGGTTCATACATGGTTGTGTTCTTCTATGAGATTTTATGATGCCTCCCCAATTTAAACCAAAAACTTCATGTTCCAAAGTTCCTGTATGCAATTGCAGTGAGCAAATACTTCCTGCAAGAATAACATACAGCTTTATCTTAAGAAAATGTAGGCCTCTCAGTTTCATAATTTGATTAAATTTGCAGAGCCACAGCTTTTTTTGTGACCAACCAGGAATCTACTTCTACCAATTATAAATTGGAATTCCAATAATTCAGCATGAAAATAAACAAGTGTACAGAACGGGTATAAAAATACCAAAATACAACTACAAATGTATTACCAACTGACAAACTTATAACCACTGATAACTAACGCAATTCCAGTTCTACATCAAACAGATATCTTAGAATTGACACTCATGCTATATAAATTATAAAGCAATTAGAGTTAAGAGTCAAAATGTCAAAGATATTGTTGAAATCATGAAAAAAATAAAAATCATGATTTACGTAGATGGCTGACCCAACCGCTACCACGATACTGTTGCCATAAGATGGTTGACCCTAGATATAGAAATCATGATTTATGTAGCCTTTCTAATAAAAATCTCTCTGGTTCAACACTAGAAAGAAATCCGAAGTTCAAAGGAAGGAAGTAGCAAGATATTAATATAAATTCCAAAGCGCAATAGTTACAACTAACTTAAATAGGGACAGAGTGCTTCAAAGAACTGCAAAAACCAATCATACAAGCACCATGGAACCAAAGATGGACAAAGATTGATCTCTTTATAATAGAGAGAATAAATCCAGATTGAAAAACTCTTGACCTCCCATTAGCACGAGTAAAAAGCAGGTACAGCACTAAATAAATTCTGAAGACAAAAGTTTTCTTATTCAAAGCCCAAGAGTGAATGCAAATTCGTAGTAAGTTACATTATTATTCGAAAACTAAGTAAATCATTTACCTACAATACACATACTCATGATATATGACCAGCCCACTAACAATCCAATGTACATAATCTATCATCCAATACAGAACCCTGATTCATAAGAAATATCTGTTTTCATTATATAACAAACCTATCATATTTGAAAAAAATCAGACTTTCAGATATACCACGTAAAAGATATTAAGAAAACACAAACAAGTTTTGATCTTTTCCTATCCCTCCTTACATTCAGGATAAGCACACTCAAATTGCAATTCATGCCCCATTTTTTATGCTACCAAACATAGATTTTCTACTTGTGATAGTAAATGTAACGACCCGGGCAAGCTGCTTTGGGAGAGCCCATCTATCCCTCACCGCTTTCTTTCACGTCTCGTCTTGGGTCATTACAAAAAATAAGCTTTTTTCTGTAACGACCTGAATTTCTATGCCCAAGTCATTCGCTTATGTATTGTCCGCTTTGTGAGAGTTTAAATTTATCTTACCCTTCACGACTTTATGTCGCGTCCCCTAAATTCGAATCCAAGACCTTTGCCTCATTACTTGCCCAATTGGTCCGAGACCTAAGGTAAAAGTCTTAGGTTCGAATTGTTATCATGATTCAACTTAAGTGTCTTATAATTTAGAGGACTTCGATTCGAATCTTGGGAAACACGACAGAAAGTCGTGATGGGTAAGATGAACTTAATTACGTAAAAGAACGGCTTGAGCATGGATGCTCGGGTTGTTACAGTAAAACTTCCCCTAAATCAGATTGACGATCAGTACAATCCCAGTAGAGTTTCAATTATGATCAATCACTTACTCTTTTGTTAAGTACATGAACCTCTGAGACACTCCTCGGGCACCCGATACACATATATAAATATTAGAGTTCAACAAAGGACCTTCAAAAGATCAATTCAATCATTATGCATCAACTCCGCATCCTATGACTTGGAATCCAGCATAAGAAAAACTTGATTCTAAAATTCGAAGCTTTGCAATGTTACAAACCCACTGAATCGGTAATCCTGAACATTTAAATTCTAACTTTGCATAGAAAAGAACGAACCCTGAAATTCAATTCATCATAAATACTAAAAACTGGGAAAAAAAAGAAAAAACATTCCTCCCAAACATAAACATCCAAAACCTCTACCAAACCAAACCCATTTAATAACTTTTAAAATACAAATAATATACAAAATACACACGCGTATGTGTATAAGTAAGCATTTACAAACCTTCGAATTCGAAGCTAATAACCCAAAAAATCTTTACCAACAACAGTAATTGTGCAATTTTTGAATAGGTAAAGTGACTAGACGTCAGATTTTTAACTTTGGGATAGCGAATAGGCCGAAAGCAGGTACACTTCTTTTCGTACAATCAGTTATAGTAGAGTCTCATTCTCGATTTAGGCTAAATCTGCGCCATCATCGTCTTTATCTTGAATAGAACTGTACGAGAATAAAATAAAATTATTTTTTAATTATATTAAAGGTATCTAATTTGCCAGTTTCATCTTCTAATTATTTTTTTATTGAGTTCTTATTTTAATATGTCATTGGTTAGAACATTTTGTCTCAAATGATAATTTTGTTAAAATATATTAGTTATTTATCTTTAATAGTTAATTATTTCATTTGAATTTCACTATGCAACTGAACAAGAAACCCTAGTCCATTTTCTCTTCTCTATTAAAATAACCGCCTTTGAATTGTATAGTTTTCGGCTTTTGCTCACATTTATTCCACTTGTGACCGGAAAATATGGCGGTCGGTACTTAAGATTGTAAAAATTGTGCATACATGATGTATCGATCTTCAACATTATTATCACTTTTGGAGAAATGATGCCACGATTGTGGATCGTGGTGAATCAATTTTCTATTTTTGGTACACTTTCGCTAGTCTATTTGGTAGATATTAAAATTAGATTAAAATTGAAAAATTAGTCGTTATTGTTGATTTTTATTAAACGAGTGGGACTCAATAACGGCTATATTTTCAATTTTAATTGACTTTTAAATTTTACCAAACAGGCTAATATTTATCTTATTTACCGTTTTCTTTCTTTTAAAGTGCATGATTTTTGCAAGCCAGTTTTTTAAAATTTGTGCTTTAAGGTGAATTGAGATGCAAACAAGGTAATTGAAATAAATTTTAATTGTGTAAGTTCCTATAATTTTTTTATGATATGTGCGGTTAACACAAAGGAAAAAAAAAATTATTCTTAATTATAACTTTAGTTGTTTTTAGATGTGAGTAACGCAATCCGTCTTGCAAATCACTTCTAAAATCATCAAAAACCATTTTCTTCTTTGTAGAGAAACTCCGTCGAAAGTTCGTCGTAACTTGTGATTTGAAGTGTTTCTACCACAAGTTGAATCCGTTGTATCTTGGGAGACAAGTGTCGTAAACCATGAGCACCGTTGCAGGGCAATTTTATCTTAAGGAAATAGTGAAAATCACTTGCTTTGCTTTGGATTGTTCTTCCTTTTCTTCTTCCATTCTTGATTTTGTTTTTTTTTTTTCCATTTGTAGTTTTCATACTACATTCCCTTTCACTATACTATAGTGTTTAATCACGCTCCTGCGAATTGAACTTTGTTTTTGGTTTGTTTAATATACAACAACCCTTTCACTCGCATTTATATTTAGCCCGCATCACCAACATAGACAAGAGCATAGCATCATTTTGGCAAAGGAAATCTAGTTTCTGAAATGAGTGTTTTGTATACACATTGTTTTTATCTGTCAATCTATTTTCAGATTTATGCTGCAATAATATGAATTTCATGGAATGAAGGTGAAGATCATGGTTAGGACAGCTGAACTCCCAAGAGAAGCAAAAATGGTAGAGTAATAGCGGGGGGATAGGCTTTCCCGTTTATCTAAATGAGCAGTGTTTCTAAAATAATCTGTGAATCCCCCTGCCCTTTCTTTCTCCAAAAGCAAGAACATCTTTCTTCTAGTCTCTGTTGTCACAACTCACTATAATATCAAGACGGTTCAATCACCTCTGGTAGGCTGGATATTAGTTTTTAAAACATATGGTACAATTACACAAGATCTGATATTTAGAACTCTGTATTTAACTCACTAAATGCCCTGGAAACAAAGAGAAGATGTATGGCATATGCTGTTTGTCATCACTGTAATGCTGCATTATACATTTGCATTTTTTCATACGTTGTAATGCTGTGTGATACATTTGCATATGAAAATCAAACATTTAGATGTAAAGTTAATGCCACGATAATTTCTTCATTTCTTCAACATCCAAACTCAATATGTTGATATGATCAACTCTTTTAATTCCAGTTGATATATTAATAACTGAAGTTTCACTTATGGTAATTACAATCCTTGCTAGTACTGATCTATAATTTGTGTGCATTTGTTTTGTTTTTCACAAATTTAATTTTTGGTGTGATCATCTGGTGAACATCCCATATTTTTTATATACAGCTGTCAGAGACCATGACAGAAAGGGGAGTAAACAAGACAATAAGTGATCAAGCGATACATCTAGATCTTGTTGCAAAGAGTAGCGGAATTATTGCTGCAGAAACATACTTTATTAATCTGCCGGAATCCTTGAAAAACCATCTCACTTACGGTGCTCTTCTTAACTGTTACTGCAAGGATTTAATGACGGAAAAAGCAGCAGTTTTGATGGAAAGGATGAAGGAGCTTAATTTAGAGCTGAATTCCATGCCATATAAAGCCTCATGACTCTCTACACGAAAACTCGGCAGGCAGAAAAGGTTCCAGCAATCATCCAAGAAATAAAGTCATGTGATATAATGCCAGATTGCTACAGCTATAATGTCTGGATGAGGGCTCTTGCTTCTATGAATGAAATATCTGGGGTCGAGAGACTTATTGATGAAATGAAGAGGGATGGCCGAGTTGCTGGAGATTGGACAACATATAGCAATTTGGCATCTATTTATGCTGATGCCAGATTATTTGATAAAGCTGAGAAGGCACTCAAGGAACTGGAGAAGCTAAATGCTAGATGAGAACTTTCTGCTTACCAGTTCCTGATCACACTGTATGGACGAACTGGAAATCTACTTGGAAGTTTACCGTATCTGGCGTTCTTTGAGGCTTTCATTTCCAAAATCTCCAAATATAAGCTATCTAAATATGATACTGGTGTTGGTTAAGTTTAATGATTTACCAGGTGCTTGACATGTTACAGGGAGTGGGCATCTGTATGCTCAAACTTATGATACTCGAATTTTGCAAATGCCCTAATTGGAGCTTATCTTAAAGAGTGTTCATTGGAGAAGGCTGAGGTGCTCAAGGCATAGGCAAAGAGGAGAGGAGTCAAGCCCAATGCTAAAATATTGGAGCTTTATCTGGATTACTATCTGAAGAATAGAGAGATTAAATCAGCAGTAAATTGTATTGAAAATGCAATTTTAACTGGTAGGGGAGATGGTAAATGGACCCGTTCACCTGCCGCTATTGGGGAACTGATGCAACATTTTGAGCAAATCAAGGATGTTGAGGGTGCTGAACATTTCTTGGAGGTTCTGAAGAAGTCAAAAGACGAGTTGGGATCAGAAGTACTTGAATCATTAGTAAGAATTTATGCAGCTGCTGGAAAAACAAGTCCCCTCATTCGCCGCTGGATTAAGATGGAGAATGTAGAATTGAGCGAGGAAGGTAAAATATTACTGGATGCCGTCTGCAGGGAATGAGATCTTTTAGCTACACATCTTTTTCTGTATGAAATATTCCTTCAGAGAGGTAAATTAAACACGTTGCTGGCTATAACACACTTTTGATATATTGGTAGTGAAGATTTGCCAATGACAATTCGGAAGCTGATTTGTTCATTTGAACTCTTCTTGTGTATGGTAGTGGCTCTCTGTTCCCATGATAAATTTTGAGCAATTTCATGATCGATTTTTGTACCTTTAGCAGCAATAATACTAAAGTAATTGACACTTTGTTAATAATATTGTTGTACCTTTATCTTGGAATATTTCGGGTACTGATATACTCCTGTTACTCGTACCTAAATTCTATGTAGCACAAAACACCAACTGTGAACATATAGTATGTAGCTAAGATGCACTTTAAGCTTTGATATCCTAGCATGGCGAGTCTCTCGTATCCTGCGCGAACTGCTGTAAGGGTGGAATGGCCCGTGAGAAGTCTGTGCCTTTTAGATATCTGTCTACCTGGACTGGATAGACCAGCAAATTTCAACACCTAGACACGTTAGATAAGAAACAACGGAAAAAAATCTGGTAGAAATATTTAGCTAAGAAAATCCTTGACACAGAAGCTCTTTGTTCAAAAATTACAAGTATATTTCATTAGTTTTCACTCAATTAGTCCTAACAAGCTTAGGTCTCCACGACCTCCAGCCCAGCCACTTGTTCTCTCCAATTACATGATCAACAAATCTCCTCTTTAAAAAACTTCGAGCCGTAGATTTCTCGTTGTCCTTTTTAGACGAGTTCTCTATATCTGCTTCAAGACTTCCATTGTCACTCTCCTCAACAATCTGGTTCACCATCTCTAGAACTTCGCTCATTCTTGGCCGGTTTTTTGGATGTCGAACTAGACACCTGTTAGCAATGGCTGCTAGCTTTTTTGCAGACTTGATGGAATATTTCCCGTCTAGTCGAGGATCAAGTATTTGTTCGAATTTTTTACTGTCAACAAGGTGTGGCCTGACCCAGTCCAAGAGCTTTTGCTCGTTTTTAGGTCGGTTTCTATCTAGAGGGCGTCGACCAGTGATGAGTTCATACAGAAAAACCCCATAACTCCACACATCACTCTTCGACGTAAGGTGCCCTGTTTGAATGTACTCCGGAGCAGCATATCCTACTGTTCCAACAACCTGTTGGATGGAAAAAAGATCGTTAGTCAAAACTGTATTAATGCAAAGTTAGACAAAAAATTTCGCAAAGAGAGATTATGACGAGCTGAACAACAGACTAGTATCATAGTATAAAAGAAGCTTCGTGTTTTTTTCTTGTCGGCGAAGTAACTCGGCCTATATTTTCTCACTGTCATTCCCAAGGCCGACAGTCAGCACAAAACTTTGTCAAATTTTATTACATGAATCATAATGCACACTCGATGGGGTGTTCCTAGTATGGTATTGTCGAAAAGGATTCATTTAGTGGACTCCAAATTTTCTGGAAACTATGCTTAGTTTAAGGAATAGATGCAATAAAATTAGATAAATAGTATGTACCGCTGTGGAGACATGGCTTAATCCTTCTGAAGGACCCAATCTTGCTAATCCAAAGTCTGATAGTTTTGCACTCCATTGATCATCTAACAGAATATTAGATGATTTGAAATCTCTAAATATAATCTGCATCAAAATAATTCATATGTTTTACAAATTTATTTTGATCCATTTGTGCGAAATTACTTAATATATTTTCATAATATACATTAAGAGAATATACTCAACATGTAGACAGGCACCTGAAACTCCATGCCTTCATGAAGATATGTCAAACCACTTGCAGCATCTTGGGCTATTTTCAATCTAGTAATCCATGGCAGAGATGCCTGAAATCGACTTGATAAATGATCTTGAACGCTCCGTTTAGGCATATATTCGTAGATCAGAAGGCGTTGCATCCCCCTCTCATCATCCTCAGCACAGTAGCCTATGAGTTTGACGAGATTTGGGTGTTCGACAACACCAAGAACATTCACTTCTGTTACCCATTCCTTGTGTCCCTGTATGAATTACGATTTCCAAAAATAAATAAATTAAAACAGATGATTCATTGAAGATGGATCCTACAACATGTTTGAGTCTTAGGCCGTTTGGTACACAAAACTGGTTTTCTCTTTACTGTTGGTATTATAATGTCTTGGAACACAGACATGACAGTGTAATGAACAAGAAAGAAGGCTTGCCTGTAGACCCCTTTTGCTGAGTTGTTTAACAGCAATATCGATCCTTTCTGTCTCCCTCAACACACCTCTATACACGGGTCCAAATCCGCCTTCTCCAATCATAAGGGAACGGCTGAAATTCTTCGTAGCTGTCTTCAGCTCTGCAAATGTGAAGACCCTAAGGTTGCTAGGTCTTTGGGACAAACTTTTGAACGAGAACCTAACCGAGGATTCAGTGCTTATATCGGAAATGTTCTGAGAGTTGTATTCGAATCCAGATTTCTTCATATCAGGATCCGTTGAGGTTGATATAGATGTAGATGAAGGAACAGGAGTATACTTTGATGTCTTTGGTTCATCATCTTTAGCACTATTGGAGAATGGAAAGCACCTCATATCCTCCCAAAATTTCCAGTCCTTACTGCAAATGCATATCCATGAAAAATTTTAGCAGAGGGACAAAGAATGGTGTTGTTTTTGCAAGAACTCTCGTGTTATTGTATGCAGTATTAGATATGACCAAACTCTATGATTCATATATTCTTTACTGTCCGGTTTGTCTAATACCGGGTACAACGATAACGATACCCTCAATTGCTAGTCACTAAATCCTAAAAAATGTTCATAAGAGAATCAGTAATCATGAAAGAGGGAGCACAAGAAGCTAAAAGAAGAAGCCAATTTAGATTGCTTAGAACAACATAAACGTAAATAATAATGCTTATTTAATTATTGCCTTCTGGGGTGTAGGCATGGGGACAAAAATATCTAATCATCATAAGAAAAAATTCAAATCAAATCATTATTCTGATCGTTTCTTGATTACCAAAACAGACATTTATGATCTTTTTCTCAAGATGATAACTTCAGGAAAATAAACAGTACAAAAAAAGCATAGAATAAATCATTCAAGAAAGTCCAAATATAAACATAAATCAGAATTTTTTTTACCTTTGAGAATGAGAGGAACAGTATTAAGAATATTTACCCTTCAAAACTCTTCATCTTGTGGGCTAGCTAGTTTTCAAACAAATAAATTGTAGTAGTAAAAGGTATTTAAAGAATAATGTGTGGCAACGAGGATCCCATGATCTAAGGAAGTCAATGCTAGGCAGCTGGAAATTTGCTCACCAACCATACATCCCATTTGAAAACGACGTGGATATAGAAAGAGAAACTAGTACTCGTTCCTTAAAATTTACTTATTTAAACAAGTGTATGACGTGCTTATAAACTCATAATATAGTCATTCACAAATAAAGTCGGATTGTGATCGAAATTTTTTGAGTGTTAATGACTGGTTATCTGCAAGAAATTATTTGTGTATGATGAACGAAGATGTCATATTCTTGGTTTGAAAGGAAAGCACAGTTTGGAACAAAATGCACATTCCCAAAATTTAATACAAAGGCTTACATCATGCCCATCTAGAAACTAAGCTTACGTTTGGATATAAATTTATAAATTTAGTCAATTTCAAACAATAATACATTAATTTGGCAGTTTCAGATTGTGCCAGGTGACCTTACCAGAGTAAGGACAAATGTTGTCTTAAGTCACAATGATAGAAAATTAGATAATCTTTTTTTTTTGTCTATAAATTACAAAAAAATGCTACATATTAATAGGGATTACTATATAATAATATTAATTAATTAATTATCAACCAAAATATAATGTAGGTATTTTTCTTATAATTAATATTACAGTGGAATGAAACATCTACTGGGAAGAACTTGTAAAGTTAAATAAATTTCTCCTGTTAACAATTCATCTAAACATCAAATTAAAAAATCTCAAGTTCGTATTTATAATATGTGTGTGTAAAAAAATGCTGGCATGATGGATTGATTATGCATGTTTTTAGCTAAACTAATCAGTGTGTGTCAGGAGATCTAAGAATTGTTCGAAAATATATATTCAATATTGATTTCTTTCCTTGGAGTGCCAAAAGGCTAGGTAAGACAATCCAGGTAATGTTCGTCTCATAAGCCCTAAAGTTTTAGCAAGCAAAAAGGTATTGGTATTCAAGATACCGTGTTTAAAAAGGTGGATAGATAGGACTGCTAATCACTCGATCATCCCCTAAAAAGCTTTACGACCTGGTTGTCGACGTAACAATAATGAAGTTTGTCAAGCTTAGAGTAGTAACCTAGTCAAGCGCTAGTACTTATGTAGAGTCATTTTTTTTGCCGTCAATGAAATCGAAAAAAAAAAAAAAATTATGAATGTCAACTAAGTATCATAAGTAAATTATTGATAAGCTGAATCATTCGTTGATAGATGATCACTATTAGTCCGACTTAATAGAATTTGATCAATCTTTTTTTCATCGTTAAAGCGGAGAATTGAATCAATCTTTTTCAATCTACGTCGGTTTAAAGCTACACCATATTGCTCTCATTGATGGAGATGACTACATTATGGTGCCACTATTCTCTTCAATCGCCCCCACGGAGGGTTTTTGAGGGAAACAGTTATGTCAAAGGAAAAATTAAAATATTTTCATTATTACTCTGTTATTTATATATTTTTAAAATATTTTTTCAAACGTTAATTATTTTAAAAAAAGAAAAGATAAACTAAAAAAAAGTGGGCGTGACTTTTATTTGTCCGTATAAAAATCTTCTTGTAATTTTTTATTATATTGAAACTACAATGATTCCGAATTGATGATGAGAACAGCTATTGATTCTAGATGCCTTCAAATGTCAAAAAAGAGCTATCTTTTTTCTTTCTTTCTTAGAGAAACGGCAAATTCCTTATCTCAATCACGCGGCTACATTACACGTGCCGACATTGGGTTTTGCACCCAAATAAAACCACATGATCAAATTATTAGTTGTCGTGTTAAGACTTTTAAATCAAGAATATCAAACTATGTCTGAAAATAGCCGTTGCGAGAATAAGTTTCTCCACGACAGATAATGGTCGCCAATTATAAAAAACATAATTCGATATGAAAAGTGTAATGATCGTCTTAGAAACTTTGTAAGATACCTCATAAAAGACAAGTCATTACACTCCAAATGTGATGTTATGTGAGGTTTTTTATCTTTAGAGGATAACTACAGGTACATAATACATGTACTGATTCTCACAAACATACGTAACCTATGTGAGAGAGTTTGACGTAGCGTGAAATCATAAACCAACAATGAAAATTAAAAAACATCAAAACTCATTAAATTGGCCACAAGTGCAAAAAAAATAATTTATGGTCAACAAATTGCTAATTCTTTTAAATATGATTTGAATCGACAATGGAAGAAGAAACTCAAAATTTTAATATATTCAATCAAAACCAGTTCAACTCTAATCCTAGGTGCTAAACATAATTGGAAATTGCTCCCTTAGTTCCTAAATTCTTAAGAAAATACATATAAGACCTAATTAAATAAAATAACAAAATTAAATAGATAAAATACTATAAACCGTTTGTCGCCACTTGGACTGCATCAGTGTCAAACCTCAACATCGTGGAATAGAATGCCTTAATTCGCACGATGAGTATAAGACTCACTTTAAACTAGAGCCCGAATAAAACTAACAATAATCAAAATTCTTAACAAGATTGCCACCAATTTGATATTTTTGCTTGTGTGGACGAACGAGTGTTTAAATTTAGGAGTGTGATAAGTGTATATCATGTACTTATTTGAGTTTCTATTCTTAATTATTTATGGCTATATTGGGTTTATATATGTTTAATTAAGTGTAAAATATGTTTATTGTAATTAAAATTCCAATCAGGATATAATTGACGTGAAAATGGCGTTTTGGAGCTTAAGTTGGGTGGATTTGGAGAAAATTAGTAATGTTATTTATAGTAAGGACTACAAGTAGTCGCTTTACTATATATCAAATAACAAATTGTCACATGTATGTTATGTAAGATGACTATCGATAGTTCTTACTATAAATAGCATTATTCAGAGAAATTTGAAGATCATCTGGGGTGCACACGATCAATTGGAAGAACTAATAGAGCATTCGAAAAAAATTCATAAGTTTCTGAAATTAAATAATTAGAAATTTTGAGAACTAAATTATAAGCTCACGAAACTTGATCTAGTCAATTATTAATGAAATGATAATTGATACTACCAAAAATCGTATTTGGCTGTTTCCGACCTTGACGACTGTTGATAAGCACGAACGTGATCTTTCGGTACCTGAAACAAAGGCGTCGAGATATGCACTCTAGCCTCTTCGATACTTAAGTCAGATAAGGAATTTTATGCATGAGGCTATATTCTGTAAAAACAATCTAGAATCGTACCTGAATACTGGACTATGAGTTCGTATTTATAGGACTAGATGGTAGAATCCTTGAAGGATTGAGTAGTGCACTCATGATAGGACTGTAATTGATTTGATGTCCTTATCTCCAAGAGTCCTACCAAAATTAGGAGTTAGGATTGAGTCCTCCCTGACATAGGGATCTTCAACTGGTGGGTTTTGGATGAGGTCGGAGTCCTCTTACTGTTAAATACGAGGACATAAGAGAGAGGAGTATACCTTGAGGACCCATTTAGTAAAAACCATGAGATGCGGTAGAAATGCCCGATGACATATGAAAGAGGACTATACCCCAAGGCCTAAGGAAGACCACGAGGACTATCGCTCCAAATATCTGAAAGATGCCTAAGTGAAGTCCTCGAGGAAGGCCTTGGTCGTGGGGTCCTCCGAGTGGCCTCGATATTGGCAGCATAGAGACGGCCTCGATACTGTCAGGTCTCGGTAATATAAAATCGACCATATCAATAATGATTAGGGATTCAATAGCTCTCATGCCAGAGGCATATCCAAGAGTTTTAACTTGTGTCTCGCGGAAAACCCGTCCAACTGTCCCGTCGAAACAGAACTCGAGCGACCCTGCACTTGGTTTATAATGGGTTTGTCAAAAAAATAATAATAATAAATATTATGGCCAATAGCCAGCTTCTCTTGCGTCCATAACCCACTCTTCTCTCTTTACACGCTGCCACCACGTTCTATTAGCCGTAAATATTGATTTGAGGTTTCTTTCCATTGTTTCTTACCGTTTCAAAGACAGAGGTCAAAACAGATGGCTTTTACTTCTTCTTCTTCTTTTTTTTTTTCATTGGAAAGGGCAATTTTGAAGAAAAGATGTATGAATAGAGAAATGGATAGAGGGAAATAAGAATTGGTAAATGCTTGCACGAAAATGAAAGAGACACAATGGAAATTTTATTTTCCTTTTTAAACTGATATAAAAATTCTGACGTGAAATTAAAAAAAATTGTATAATTTATTAAGAATTACTTAATTAATCAAAATTTATAGTTTATTTATTGATATTTTTTTTTGATCGATGTTCGGATTGATTTTTAAAACATTGGAAAAATTTTAAAATATTGTATACATAAAAAATGTAGCTTTGATTAAAACAAACTCAAAAAATCGGAGAAAAAAATAACATAAATAGTAATCAAAGATATCTATGCATATAATTAAATACAAAAATAAAGTAAACAAAATAAAATATTATATTCCCAATATATATGAAAAGAAAAAATAAATTTATATTCAAGTTAAATGAATTTTTTTAAAAACCCACAGTTCTTCAAACATTTTATACAAATTTTCTCGCAATTGACCGTGCACTCAACTATATACATTGATAAGATTTGTGCATAAAAAGAGATTTGAGTAATTCTTTTTCTAGATTTTGGAATTGAAGATGAAGGAAGCATTTAGGTATTAAAAAATTAGTCTATGTTTGGTGTATATTGAAATCTGAATTAAATTTTGAGTTAAAGTCAATAATTAATTTTAACCACTCATTTTATGAGATTTATAACTTTTTAACCACATATTTGATCAATTTTATCAAAATTTATCAAAAAATTGATTTATCAACGTCAAACATGGGCTAAGTTAAGTATTAAATACAACATTTTGTCAACTTTACCTTTTTGAACTTAAGGAAACTAAAACATAGGTTGACAAAATAATGTAAAAAAGACGAAATAGGCAAATGGAAGCAACTGTTAGGCCGTGTTTTATCCATCCAAATTTTCCATGGAAAATGGAAAAGAAATTCTATCTTCCTCTTTAGACATGTTTGATATACTTCTTTTTTTTGACAATTCTTTTTCTTGATTTTGGCTTACACGGTGGGAATTCCTTGTTTTTGATGAAAATTAATTCCCACCAATTTGGTGAGATTTGGTTATTTGTGGGTTTTCTTTTTTTTTTTTTTTTTTTTTTTTTTTTTTTTTTTTTGCAATGAAAATAAATTTTATTTCCAATTATAATAAATTTTATCCATTTAATAGACAATTCCATTTAAAACAAAGACAAACGAACACAAAAAGATTCAAAATTTTAATATTTTTCGTGTGGAAAATTATATTAATCAAACACAATTAATTGATAATTCTCCGAAAAATACTTCTGGGCAATTTAATTATCTGAAATTCATTTTCTTTTTATCCAAATTACATTCTTGCAATCAAACGTACCCTTAGGAAATTAAAAATGTCATTTTCAAGGATTGGTAATGAATTTGCTAGAAACTGTGAAAGTTGGAATTGATTGCATAAATTTTTCAAAAGAAAAAGGAAAAGAGAGAAGAATACTAAGGTAGTTGAGATTTGACCCCACGTGCTTCCAAAAGAATACTAAAAGGTAGTCGTTTTTTGTTGTTGAAGACACTTGAAAAAAAGTTGTCAAGAGAATTTGGAAAAGGTGCACACAGTCGACTCATTCTTTAATGTCAGTTTACTGAAGTCTACTCGTTTTTGTGAATGCAATATAGACTTGGTCTCATTTAAATCTAGACTTGATAATTTGTGCATTTGTAGATAACTTGGGTAGTGCATTTGTATTATTTATTCACGTTGTCTCTAAGAGTTTGTTGGATTAAATTTTCTCTTTCCACAAAAAAATAAAAATAAAAAATTATAAAATAAAAACCTCGGATTCATTGTGCCACACTTGACCTCTTCCTCTACCATTTCACCATGGTTTTCACTTTTTATTTGGATTTGTTTACAAGTTTATTTGCTTTAAATAAAATTAATCGTAAATGATCATTTTACTTAAAAATTGACCTTTCAATGATAAAATTTACGATTTTCATCGCGAAAGGACCACAAGTGCATGCATTTAGAAGGTTTGGGATCCCCGAGTGTTAGAAATCAAAAGTTCAGAACCTCATCGTTACAACCTTCAAAGGTTCTGACCCCAAGAAATTTACCCTTATTTTTAAAATCAATTTAAACATAAAATGGTCATTTTATTTTATCTTGTAACAATCAGACTAACGTTTTCGCTCACAAAAGAACTCGGGCATAAACATTTGTAAGGTTTGAGATCTTGGGGACTAAAATTCAGAGATTCTAGACTTTCTTGTCATAACTTTCAAAAGTTAGAAACTCAAATGCAATTTACCCTAATTATTTAATCACAGCTCCAGTCAACCCCTAACCCACCGAAAAAAAACATAGCTATCATGTTGGACATATTCAAAATGTGCATTGATGCTTTAAATGGAAGAAAACTTATCTAAATGCAAAGTTTTTCGTAAAGGCAGATTTTATTTTGGTCGTCTCACTCATTTATTGAAAATGATGATGCATACATGTATAATTTGGAGAAAAGTTCCGGCACTTGCTACATGCAAAAACGAGTATGGACCTAACACATTTATTAGTGTGCATATATTAACACTAGTAGTGTGTAGGTCAATATTATATTCAACGGGCAAGACTGAATATGAATAAAGAAAATAAATTTATAAGAACAAAATATTCATTGTTCTGTTTTATTCAACACGCTAAAAAGACGTCCTTAAAGATTGTATGAAGTAATTACGAAAGAATCATATACTTTCAGCTTTTTCTTTTTTTTTTTTTCATTTTAAGCCTTCTCAAATGCAGTGTAAGACAATGGTAAAGCAGATTGTGATTTAAGAAATTTCTATATGGAAAGTGGATGTCCAAAATAATAAATATACAGCCATTAAATTCTCACCATCTGGCTAAGAAATGGAAGAGAAACCATTCTAAGAAATTCATCAACTAAAAACTTAAAAGAAAATATCCAAACAATTTCTTTCCTTACATATTAGCATTTTCGTCACCTTTATCTCATTGATAGAAGGTTGTGGCTAGGCAACTCTTATCCTACTCCACAACCATGCTCGGTAAAATGTGTTGATGCTCTCTAATGACCATTCACATTATCTAGACGTACGTTGAACACTTATTTTAAACTCAATTATTTTTTTAATAGGTTTGAGTCGGTACTCATCTCATTCTCACAAGTGTATTTGTGCATCTTGTCTACGTTGTGCTAATATAGCTTATCGTTTAGGGAAATTTCAAAGAATTATATGCGATGATCAAGTTATGTGGAGCACAGAGCTCAACAGTATGGCATAATATATTGGACTAGGAATTCTTGGTCGGATTCCACACGGATCTTTTTTAACAAGGAAAAAATAGAAGAAGAAGAAGATGATGATGACTTGATCAATTTTCCTAAGACCAGCATCAATGGAGTAATTATTTTTTTGATGCATTTAGCCCCCTTTGTCTTCCATTCTTTAAAATTTTTTTTTACATACTCATTTTTAACCACACATTCACAAAAAAACAAAATATTATATTCGTAAATTCAAAAAATTTCTCTAATTTTTAACCACACATACTCCAAAATTCATTATTCAAAACAATGTTTTTCCAACAGGAAAAAAAAAAAATAGCCACCGAACATGGGCTTAAGAGTTCATTTGATATGATTTTTGTTTTTACTTTTATCTCTTGTAGAAGAACTTTTTGAGATAGATAATTTAAGTTTTATTTGAAAGCTAATTTCTCAAAAAATTTCCCATTTTAGAAGTGATTTTGGAAGAGTTGGACCAATTTTCTCTTAAATTTTTTTAAATTAAAAGAATTATTTTCATAAAATTAATCAAACGAATTCAAAAACTGCTGTTGGACCTCAAAAATTATTTTTTACTTCTTAAAAATCATGTCAAACAGTCCTAAATTATGTAAAGCTGTGTGTTTCTTCTTTTACAATATTTAGCTAAAGTCTTCGATGTCAATGTCACAAAAGTTTAATAAACTTCGATGTTGAAATTAATGATAGCGTGCTACCGTAGTCAATGGAAACCAATTAACAAAGGAAAAGTGAAGAAGATAGCAAAGAGAAAACACCCCGCTATCCACGGCCGGCAAGAAGCGGCCTCCCACTATCCGTTGACTCCGCAAACAATTTCTTGCAATAATTATCAATAAAATGGAATTGTATCAAATTGTCATTAAAATATAGAAATCCTTTTTATTTTTAAGAATAAATAGAATTTGCTTGTAATCTCACCAACAAATTCAAGAATTTGTTCGATTTGTAGTTGACTTTGTTTTAACATAAATTCTTGAAAAGCGTACTTAATAACTTTTAAATGCATACTTTATCATGTTTAAAAGCTTCATTTTTTCAAAAAAACAATAAAATTAAAATGGATAAAATAAGAGCTATAATTATTACGCAAGACTCACGATTTGTTTATCTTGATTCACGAAAAATTAGTGAATTGTGTAGTTATATGACATCCTAAAATGAACTAAATTTATAAATGAGAACGTTCAATATGGTTTTAAATATATAAAGTATTAATTTCTTAAAAAACAAAAAGAATCAAAATAAAAGATATTATTAAAATATATAAAAAAAAACTATTCAAATTTATAAATAAAAATTTCTCGAGTATCTTTATAGATACAAAGCCTTTTATTAATGGAGAATTTTGATGAATGACACTTGTGCACAAGTTAAAAGTATAAACCAAGTCTACGCATACAAGTGGGTGTTTCCCTTACACGAACTGTCCACGACACGACATTATTATTTGACCTTATAGATTAATGGTTTCAGCCATAGATTAATTAAACTTCTTCTCCATCCCTGTCTTATCCCCTACCCCGAACCACCCACCTAACACACACAGAAGAAAAACAAAATCATTGCCTCTGGGGATTGACCCTTTTCCAAGATTTCCTAGTTCCTGTAAAATGAGCAGGAGAAAGTTGTACTCAAGCACATTCACATTGTTCATTTTCATTATCGTTATCCTCCCACTGAGCTTTCCACAGTTTGGTTCCGTCCGGTTTGTGCAATGCCAAGCTGATGATTTTACTCCACCCCAACTGCAAAATCCCTCATATAATGACTACATCACTAGAGCAGTGTACGACAGACTCTCCAATCTTACCTCTGTTATTCTCACCAGTGAAATCGTCCAAGATTCCAGCTTTTGCATTGCAGACCCGTAAGTTAATTTCCCCTTATAGTTGATTATTAAATCTTCAGAAAATGCAGAAAAAAGAAGTGAAAAACTACAATCCTTTTTGGTTGCAGGGAAGCTGAATGGAATACAGCATTTAATTATTCTACCAATTTGGATTTCTTGTCTGCTTGCTTGGCCAAAAATAGAGGTACTTGAATTTTTTTGCTCATTTTTTTTTTTTTCAATATTAGGGAGAAAAAGAGACTATTAGTTCATAGCATTTATATTCTAGTATTATATTTTGTTTTTCTATTAGCTTCATGTTTGGAAACGATTTTCAAGTCCAGCTAGTCGAACAATGAAGTAAATTATGTTCATTTTGTTGTTTGGGAAATATGTTTACTAATGCTTAAAGTGTTTTCTCAAAAGTATTTTATTAAAGTTTTTCTTTGAAATTTTGGAGAAGGGAATTGTTATTGGACTATAGTTTGGTTGAAATAAAGTCTAATGAACAGATGGATTTTCAAAGGAAGGGGATTAATTATTTGCAACTTTGTCCTTAAGGTTTTGGTAAAAAACAAGAATAAAAAATGCATGATCTTTGGTAGATAGTATAGGATAGATCTGTACACTACAATAGACAATATTTTAACTCTTCTTATCTTCTTTAATTATATCCTGTGCGTTTTAATTAACATACGAACATGGCAGAAAGATCATGATCAATTCTTGTTTCCTCGGATGAGGCCATTTTTGGTAGGATTTCAAAATGGTCCAAATTGTCATGTAAAATCCCAACAAAAGGGAATTTTATATAAATTCCTAACTCCAAACCTAGTGAAGTCATAATAACAGGAACTAACTTTCAAATTTCACGAACTCCCATGGTTCCAAACATACTAATCTTTCTAAGGTTTTGTATTGGGTATACTGTGACGGATAGTGTAATGTTTTGGTGGCACAAACCTACTCTTATATGATCTGAAGGTACCTCTGCCAAGAAACTAGTTGAATTAAAAATGAACCTTCTAGGTTGTTACATATAAACTTATAATATTTGCATTATTATTGGATGTGTTGAATAAAACTTCATACACTCGGTACGAAGTTTTGCGACAACGAACACACACCATTCATATATGTGTGTCAGGACAATTCAACTAAGATAGTGTAGCCATAATCTCAAAGCAATCTCTCTCTCTCTCTGCAAAATTAATATTGGAAATGTTATCTTTTATGCGAGTATCAATGTATGTTTGTTAGTCTCTTTCGGATGTTATTTCAAGTATCTCCATCTCACAAAGTTCTATCTTGTTGAACCACAGATATTACAAGACGATTTTGTACAGCTGCAGAAATAAAATTTTACTTCAGTAACTTGATGAGTGACGGGCGTCACCTTAATCCTAACAAGAATTGCAATTTAAGTTCTTGGCTATCCGGCTGTGAGCCAGGATGGGCATGTAGTACTGACTCTGAAGTGCCAGTTGACCTAAAAAATTCTCAGGAAATACCTGGAAGAGGATCTGATTGCCAATCATGTTGTGAGGGATTCTTCTGCCCGCGTGGCATTACTTGCATGATACGTAAGTATTTGAGAATCTTTTAATTTTTATCTTATTTAATTATTTCATATGTTGACTTGTGTACTTTCTGTTTTCTGAATGACGTCTATTTGATGCTTAAAATGTTTAGTTTCGGGTTTTCTTGCTTAAATGAAAGGCATGGTGCAGATCAATTTTGGCTATGTTCTCGAAATTGCAATCTAGCCAACAAGATGTAGACATTTCCTGCACATCTAGCTATGCCATTATTCATCCTGACAATTTCAAAATAAATTTACTTTGTAGGCATGTAACCTAGGCAAATATTTCAAAAGATCATAGAGTTCCCTATGCACTAGACACTTTCTACAACCATATAGCCTAATTATTTTATTTTCCCTTGTCAACCATTAAGCAAACACATCCTTGGGCTGAATTGTCGTAGATCATCTACTTAAATTGCCCTTAACCTATTATTTTATGATTTAACAAAGATCCTCTTGCTTTGGACAGGGAGCTGGTGTCTATCACTTTGTTTTGATTTTACTATTAACCATCTAGCGATCTATTTTTATATCACCTTTAAATGTTTGGTTTGCCAATGCTGCATATCATTGTCCACCTAATTTTTTTGTATGTTATAATGTGCATAGAGCATCTAATTTTCACTATACTTGTGATTTCAATTGCAAAAGACATTTGATGACAATTTCTTTGAATTTTGAAGCTTGTCCATTAGGTTCCTACTGCCCACATGCGACCCTCAATAACTCTACAGGCACATGTGAACCGTACGTAGAGATTCCTATGCTTATGCTCCTTTTCTTGTTATGCTTTCCTGTCTATGATGTGTGTGACAAAATTATTCTTAAGCTATGCAGATATGCTTACCAGCTGCCTGTGGCGAATCCGGATCATACTTGTGGTGGTGCAGATATTTGGACAGATATTCGCACTAGCAGTGACGTATTCTGTTCTGCGGGATACTATTGTCCAGCAACTACACATAGAATTCCTTGCAGCAGTGGGTATTGATTTATGTCCTAAAACTTATTTTAGCTGTCTATCACTTTGAAAACTTTGACCTGTGATGTTTTGAACATTAATATTTGTTAGGTCCAAATTGTAATTGGCTAGTTCTGTCTTCAAAATCATAGTTTTTGAGTTGTAATTAAAATCAAAGAATCGGGAGTTGGATAGTATAGGTTTCAAAAGAGTCAAAGATGGACCAAGGAGATGAAATCGCTGCAAAATCGCTCGCCAACCACTCTCGGAGCGCTCGAGCGGAAATTTCAGTACATGCACAGCTCGCTGGCCGTGATACGGGCGGTCGACCGACCGCTCACTAGCAGCGAGAGAGGCACTCGAGCGGTGGTTTCATCCAGCAGAATCTTGTTCACGATTTTCAACAGATTTTGGAGTTGTATTCAACCTCAAACACTCCCTATTATATATACCCAAGCTGGATTTCGTTTCTATGTGTGGTTGAACAATTATTCATTTCAGAGAACACGTTATTGAAGACCAATAACACAATTCAAATATCTCTTGATTCAACCACAAGATCCAAGCATTAATATTCCCAAATATCTTTTTTTTTCCTCGTCTTATTCCCAAATATCTTATGCATTGTTGGTTGATCTTTATTTCATACAAGAGAACATCATTTGAAGATCATAAACATATTTTATAATTATCTTGATTCAACCACAAGATCAAAATACAAAAGATCCAAAGATCAAATACCAAAAACCATTATTTTCACCAATAAGATTTCAGAGTTCTGCAATTGGGAAGGGACAACGGAGTTTTAGTTGTTCCAGAACAAGTTCATTCTTGGTGATCCCATGGAGGAGAAGAAGTGCAGATTGCACAATCGAAGACGTTTTTCGTTGATTTAAAAGTTGGGTGGTTAGAGTCTACTAAGGTTTTGTTGTGTCTGAATCAACTGTAAGTTATTTCTTCCAGGTGATTGTTTTGGCAAGGTTTGTCCAAATGTTTTTTTATCCATGTAAAGAATTCTACAAGGGTTTTCCTTCGTTACCAAATTTGGTATTATTTACTTTTATGCTTTTGATCTATATTGCATGATTGACACTTAGGGTTTAATTTGACATTAACTTTAATCATCTAAAAATAATAAATAAGTGACTTGTTACTTTTTATTGGTGTATTGTTTTAATTCCGCATTTCACACCTATTCACCCCCTCTAGGTGTTAGTTGGATTGAACCTCATTATTTCAATATCTTCCAGTGTCATAAGTTACTAGCTGATCACTGCATTTTTAGACTGTTTGATTATGCTTTCTGTTTTTAGTAATCATGCTTCCTTCCAAAATTTTCAGGAATTACTGTCCCATGGGTTCTACAGATGAGAAACGTAAGTTCCCATGAACTGTGAGTTAAAGCGTGCCATCTTTTCATATAGTTTTTTTTTTTTTTTTTCACATAACTTGCCATTCCGGCACGTGAAAAATATATCTCGGTTTTTATGACTGACAACTGGATACTGCATAAATCATGGATTTAACTTTGCGCTCAGCTGTGTGTTGCAAATGCTAAATTTGCAGGATGCTTCAAGTTGACTACATGCAATTCCAACACTGCAAGTCAAAATATTCACGCATATGGAGTTCTGCTTATCGTAAGTTGAACTCATATATTAAAGATACGATCACTTGGCAGCATTTCTTTTGGTTTTGATATTTGTCTCTTCTCTTCTCTCTCTCTCTCTCTCTCTCTCCCTCTCTCTCTCTCTCCCTTCTCCCTCTCTTCCCATTTTGGATTCTGTTCCTTTTTGCTGTCTTTTTGTGCATTTTTCCACACTGGTTCGAGGTTTCTATGGATCATTTCAGGTTCATATTCAATATCAACCATTTGCCAATTGTTATTGCAGGCAGCATTAAGTACTCTTTTGCTCATTATTTATAACTGTTCTGATCAAATTATTACCACTCGGGAAAGAAGATATGCCAAATCTAGGGAAGCCGCTGCAAGTACAGTACGGGAGAAGATACAAGCACGTGCAAGGTGGAGAGCTGCAAAAGATGCTGCTAAGAAGCATGTTGTTGAGTTACAGGCACAGTTTTCTGGCAAATTTTCTAAGACGACTCCTGCAAATTCTGAACAAGTTAAGATTTTGAATCAAACTGAAACTGAAACAGATCACTTCCATGCACCTATGTCAACTGGCACTTCATTTACTGCACCGGGAGGAAATAAAACAGAACATGCGCATCATACGCACATGATACATGAAATAGAAGATGGCTCTAGTAGTTTTGAGGTTTTTGATTCAGAGTCTCGAAATAACAATATTAAAAAGAAAATCCCGAAAGAAAAACAAATTCATACTCATAGTCAGATTTTCAAGTATGCATATTCACAACTCGAGAAAGAGAAAGCTCAGCAGCAGCAGAACAAAAACCTTACCTTCTCGGGAGTAATTTCAATGGCTATGAATGACGACACCAGGAAAAGGCCTCTAATTGAGATTGCTTTTAGAGACCTAACTGTTTCTTTAAAAGGCAAAAATAAAAATCTTTTGAGGTCCGTAACTGGGAAGATATGTCCTGGCCGTATTACTGCTGTGATGGGCCCATCAGGAGCTGGAAAAACAACTTTTCTTTCTGCTTTGGCTGGGAAAGCAGTTGGATGCATGGTGACTGGCACAATTCTTGTGAATGGGAAGTCAGTATCTATCCACTCATACAGAAGAATTGTTGGTTTTGTCCCGCAAGATGATATTGTGCATGGAAATTTAACCGTGGAGGAGAATTTATGGTTTAGTGCAAGGTGCAGGTATTTGGTGTTTATTTCTACATTGGTTTTAGTTGCAGTTTTTGTGCACCCACCCTACATTATTCGCACTACTGAATTGTAGCACAACATCAACCCCAGGCATCTTTGCCTAGCTTTATGTCTGATCACTTGCGATATGATTTCTTTGTCATTTTTTACTCATTTACTATTTTGTTAATTTATCTTGATAAAATAAAAAATAAAAACTTGGAGTGATGTTTTTGTCAAGCTCATCTTCGGAAGTCATCAATTCGTGTAGCCGCAGTGGGTTGGAGCAAAGGAAGGAAAATTAACACAATATATTGAGTCCTCCTCTTTTGTGTGTGTGTGTGTGTGTGTGAGAGAGAGAGAGAGAGAGAGAGAGAGAGAGAGAGAGAAGTTTGTAATTTCTCATTTGATGTGAATTAATTCTTCCTCTCCCATGGACATAGGCGAGTTTCCAAACCATTTAAATTCACGATTTTCTTGTTTTTCTTTATCGTGGTATTTGTTGTGTGTTTTGGCGATTTCTTCTTAACAATCTTGCTGCTAGCCGAACCTTTGACACAGTTTTCAAAGTCAGTTATATTGGTCTCTGCTAATCTTCGGGGTGGTATCTTTCCTTGATTATGTGAGATTCCGAGTATTCTATGGTCGCATTTCACTTCAATTGCTAATTCTTGGTCACTGTTATTCAGGGCAATTCAGACCCTTATTGATAATTTGAAACAGACTTTTCAAGTAGATACATACTATTCAATGGATGAAACTGAGAGTATCTCTAATCTCATTACATTACATTAGACATATGCATAGTCAGTCTTCATTTGCAGAAGAAAGTATTCTGAAACACTTAAATCCGTGCAATTATCCTGTGACCGTATACTTGAGATATCCAATCTTCAAAAGGGAAGTTTGATAAGCTTATAGAGGTTTTGCATGAAGTGTGCACTAGGTGATGCTGTTAACCTAGCTTTCGACAGTTTCTGACTGATTTTATGGGACCCCGGACTTGTTCCGTGTGGACTTGATGTCAGTTTGAAACTTGACTAATAAATAATGAGCAGATGCAACTGTTGGAACTTTTCGGATTGTGATTCTGAACAAAGTTCAGGTCACGCTTTGTTGGCCTGGCAGTTACTCTTGCATCTATTGAACCTTTCAGACTGGTTATGACTAGTAGGCTGGAAAGTTTTTTGACCTGTTTCTCTCAAGCCAAAAAAGATTTTGGAGAAGACATGGTTGTAACAAAACTTCAGCATATTGTTAAGAAAGATAGTCTATTGCGAATAATATTTTCAAATAAACATGATAATAATAAAATTCATATATTGCACAATTTTGGTAGGAAAACTTGTCCTGGAGCTATATGTAATTTGGACTTTAGTGATGATTGATATCTTCAATACAGATAATAAAGCAATCGTGTAATGGATGTTGTGTCGTTGTTCCCATTGACAAGGCTAACAAGGTCAATTGAATATTATTCCATCNTCTATGGATCATTTCAGGTTCATATTCAATATCAACCATTTGCCAATTGTTATTGCAGGCAGCATTAAGTACTCTTTTGCTCATTATTTATAACTGTTCTGATCAAATTATTACCACTCGGGAAAGAAGATATGCCAAATCTAGGGAAGCCGCTGCAAGTACAGTACGGGAGAAGATACAAGCACGTGCAAGGTGGAGAGCTGCAAAAGATGCTGCTAAGAAGCATGTTGTTGAGTTACAGGCACAGTTTTCTGGCAAATTTTCTAAGACGACTCCTGCAAATTCTGAACAAGTTAAGATTTTGAATCAAACTGAAACTGAAACAGATCACTTCCATGCACCTATGTCAACTGGCACTTCATTTACTGCACCGGGAGGAAATAAAACAGAACATGCGCATCATACGCACATGATACATGAAATAGAAGATGGCTCTAGTAGTTTTGAGGTTTTTGATTCAGAGTCTCGAAATAACAATATTAAAAAGAAAATCCCGAAAGAAAAACAAATTCATACTCATAGTCAGATTTTCAAGTATGCATATTCACAACTCGAGAAAGAGAAAGCTCAGCAGCAGCAGAACAAAAACCTTACCTTCTCGGGAGTAATTTCAATGGCTATGAATGACGACACCAGGAAAAGGCCTCTAATTGAGATTGCTTTTAGAGACCTAACTGTTTCTTTAAAAGGCAAAAATAAAAATCTTTTGAGGTCCGTAACTGGGAAGATATGTCCTGGCCGTATTACTGCTGTGATGGGCCCATCAGGAGCTGGAAAAACAACTTTTCTTTCTGCTTTGGCTGGGAAAGCAGTTGGATGCATGGTGACTGGCACAATTCTTGTGAATGGGAAGTCAGTATCTATCCACTCATACAGAAGAATTGTTGGTTTTGTCCCGCAAGATGATATTGTGCATGGAAATTTAACCGTGGAGGAGAATTTATGGTTTAGTGCAAGGTGCAGGTATTTGGTGTTTATTTCTACATTGGTTTTAGTTGCAGTTTTTGTGCACCCACCCTACATTATTCGCACTACTGAATTGTAGCACAACATCAACCCCAGGCATCTTTGCCTAGCTTTATGTCTGATCACTTGCGATATGATTTCTTTGTCATTTTTTACTCATTTACTATTTTGTTAATTTATCTTGATAAAATAAAAAATAAAAACTTGGAGTGATGTTTTTGTCAAGCTCATCTTCGGAAGTCATCAATTCGTGTAGCCGCAGTGGGTTGGAGCAAAGGAAGGAAAATTAACACAATATATTGAGTCCTCCTCTTTTGTGTGTGTGTGTGTGTGTGAGAGAGAGAGAGAGAGAGAGAGAGAGAGAGAGAGAGAGAGAAGTTTGTAATTTCTCATTTGATGTGAATTAATTCTTCCTCTCCCATGGACATAGGCGAGTTTCCAAACCATTTAAATTCACGATTTTCTTGTTTTTCTTTATCGTGGTATTTGTTGTGTGTTTTGGCGATTTCTTCTTAACAATCTTGCTGCTAGCCGAACCTTTGACACAGTTTTCAAAGTCAGTTATATTGGTCTCTGCTAATCTTCGGGGTGGTATCTTTCCTTGATTATGTGAGATTCCGAGTATTCTATGGTCGCATTTCACTTCAATTGCTAATTCTTGGTCACTGTTATTCAGGGCAATTCAGACCCTTATTGATAATTTGAAACAGACTTTTCAAGTAGATACATACTATTCAATGGATGAAACTGAGAGTATCTCTAATCTCATTACATTACATTAGACATATGCATAGTCAGTCTTCATTTGCAGAAGAAAGTATTCTGAAACACTTAAATCCGTGCAATTATCCTGTGACCGTATACTTGAGATATCCAATCTTCAAAAGGGAAGTTTGATAAGCTTATAGAGGT
>CAIGRB010131390.1:27931-57552 GCA_903798255.1 Fraxinus quadrangulata
TTGAAATGAAAGTAAGTACGATCTAAATAATTCTCTACAATCATTAGAAACATAGCAAGCATACAAACAGAAAAATTATCTTGAAAGAATAACAATTTTGGAAAATATAATTGACAAATAATCTCGATCATTAATAGAAGTTAATCTAATCGTTTAAAAGATTTCAATAAGCCTTTTCATGTCAACACCCCAAACACCCCAATTACCTTTTATAATCCCTAAATTTTCCACACCCACTCTCCCTCATTGCTGCATCCCTTAATTTATCTTGATACTTCATTGAAAATAAAAAAAAAATAATAATAATAAAGTAAAAAAATAATCGAAGTGACTAGCAATTTGATTTACTAAAATTCTTTTTTCCTCTTTTACATAATAAGTAGCTATTATTTGCATTGGCACAGGGCAAATAATGTTATGGGTTATACTACAAGTACCTAACACCACTATGGGCACCATTAGGTAAAAAATTATGTACAAATAGAATTTTTCAGTGTTATTGCTCTTATGCATTCAATATACTGCATAGGCAGCCATACAACAGTTCTATATAACGAAATTTCAATTCTCTGCTGATTAAAAATTTGACAACTTCACATAATCTTTCTGTATCGCCTCTTTCTATATTTTCTAAATCTTTATATAGAAATAGAATTTTTGCTGTTATAGAACTCTTTTGTGAGAACTCCAAACAGCGGTGGTGGTTTTAGAAATGAATTTAATCAGATAGGCTGCCGGTGGTTGTCTCCGTTCTTGCTTTGGAGATTGAGATTCAAGTAATGCGCCATTGTTGGACTAGCGTGTACAGAAAATTTCGGTATTTTTTAATTTAAGCGTCTGTCTGACAATGATAGTAATTTTAATCAAGATTTTAAGCATTTTTTTTTTTTTTTAACGATTGGCAACAATGGGCCCATTTATACGTTTTTCGGTGAGAATTTATTGAGAAGGAAGTTAAAAAAAAAGGCTCAGCAATGGTCCTATTTTGAATTGGCAACGGTAAAAAAATTGATTAAAATATTGTAAATGGTTCCCAGACATGAGCTAAAATGTAATTGGTGTGTTTGGGGGTAACTATAGGAATATTTAAAGGTTTAACAAAAATCTGTTTTGGTGAATAGTTCTAATAGTGTATTTTTACTATATAAATATACAGGGGTACAGAGAGAGAGAGAGAGAGAGAGAGAGAGAGAGAGTGAGTCGGTGAGTGAGTGAGTGTGTGTGTGTAGGTACTGTGTATAGACAATTTTCCCTTTGTGAAATAAGGACTGTGAGTTACACGCCTCTATTTGACGGGCAAATTTTATGGCAATGGACGTAAAGGCCATTCATGCTAGAAAAAGGTTCATTTAGTGGCACTATTGCCAAAAATGCAAAGATAGGCACCAAATCCACAATAAGGGTAGATTTAGGGACCAAAGTGTAAAAATTCGTAATTAATTTATTACTTTTAATAGTGCTTTTGATTACGAGCATGAAATTTGCATGGAAAGAAAAATAAATTCTAAGTAACAAGAATGAAAGAGAGAGTGAATTACATGAAAAAAAACAACTCCCTAAAAAAATGTTTTCATTATTTTTGAGGAAAGTTGTCACACAACCAAAAGTTGAAAAATATTTTTTCATGGAAATTTTGTCAATTAAACACCTCAAAAGTAGGAATTTGAGTGGAAGAATGACATTTTCTATGAAAAATAAAGTTAATCAAATACACGTGATTAAATAATGGAATTCAAAATATAAGTATTAATGACATGTTAATCACAAGAAAATGGGATGGTAAGATACATATCATATTGTGTTATTCTTAATTATCCTCGACTCACATGAGACATTATATTATTTGTGCGAATGTGTAGCATATTGTACTTTTCCTTTTGAACAAATTAGTTGATCTAATAAACTATTGTGTGAGAACACTAGAGTGAATATCTAGAAGCTTGTTACCTAAATAAGTTCGTAGATATTCAATATAGATAACTATCTTATTGTAAGTTGATTATAAAACTGATGCCTTGACTGGAGATTATCCTAAAATCTCAAGTGTCGGTTGTCACATTTTTATGGTATTAGATGCAACTCTATTCAAGGTTGTTACTATAAAAATAATTGAGTGGTACTTGAATTATATGAAGATTGATGAATGATCAAGAAGAGACTCACGGATAGTAAGAGACTATATAACATGAATTTTGTGTACTTAAGTATAACTAATTCCTTGGTCAAGATAGAGTCGTGATTTGAAAGAAAAAAAAGTTTTCAAATGTGAATCCAGTAAACCGATTACTTGAAACGATGTGAAATTAGATTGACACATTCTAAATCTCATAACCAATTCAGAATTATATTATTTGTCATCGTAGTTGGTAACTTAGCCCCTGTTTGATGGTCATTATTTAGTCAAAATAATGTTTTGAATAATAATTTTTAAAAGAATGTGTAGTTAAAAAAGTATCAATGCCGCTACGTGTACAGAAGAGGGTTGACAGAAGTATTCCAGATGAGTTGTCAAACATTATTTAAAAATAAAAACACGTTAATGTTGAAAAAAATCTACACAAGACTTCCACTTTCTCATGTCACTTTCCCCAATCAATTTCCCGCCGAACTAAAACCCTTAATTCCTATAGATGTCGTTGGCGTTTTCGTCAACGTCTCCTGCTGTCGTTAATCCATCAACCAACAAATAACCCAATGTATTTACCTTTGTCATATTATGGAGTGCACAAGCTGCAATAAGTTTGCCGATTTCGCCACCATTGTCGTCATCATCTCCCGCTACCGTCGATGTCTTTAGACTTGGAACTATTACCGGCTGCGTAGCATTTTGAGAAGGTAAGATTTTTGGGGTTTTTTAAACAAATTATTTATGGGTTTTTTTGCACCCACTTTACACGGTTTGGAAATGTAAGATTTTTGAGGTTTTCAACAAATTACCACTACATTTCGTTGAACATATGGAATTATGGGATCATTTATGAGTATATTGAGAAGTTGTGAAATGAGATTAGTTTATATTTTCGTGTGTCTTTATTTTAGTTAGTTAGGTTATTTTCCCCTCTTGCAAAGAAGGAGTGAACTACAATCATAAGGAGAATTTTTATGAGAATTTTAGTAGTTTGGTTTGACATGTTACTTGCAATATGTTCGGCCTTTGCCTATTGTTGTTAAATTGCAAGAAGTAGTGAGCTTGCAATATCTTTAGCCTCTACCTGTTACACTATGAATCTTATTTTATGTCTAGTTGTCATAGTTTGTTTGTTTATTTTTTTTGGCATAAAAATGGTGTATTGTATACTAACTTAGATGCATGTGGTTGTTTCCCATGTAGGGATGAGAGGCAGAAATTATGGTGTTTGTCACAGTTGTAGAAACACATATCACTTTTTCGAAGAATGCAATAGAAAACGTCATTGTCCATGGTGTGTAGATGTAATCCACAAATGTTTGGTTGAAAAGGATGGCAATAACAAAGGATGACTATTCAAAACTTGCAATATTGACTGTGGATTTTTTGACTCAGTAAAAAAAGAAGAAGCAATCGGTGAGTTGAGTACCATTGATGAAGCAATGAATCCTATTGCCAAAAAATAAGTTGACAATTTGCCAAGCATGTTCAAAAGTTTAGCTCGAGTAGTTGAGAAACGAAACCTTGAGATTTCGTTAAACGTGACTTTCCACAAGGGCAAAGAGCCCTCGGACGATAATGGAAAAGGAAGGGGGCCAGCACGATAAGTAGTTATATTCGTTATTGCACTTTTATAGTTATGTTGTTAGGTTTGCAATAACATGATTGGATGGGAAATAAATCTTGTAACTCGCAATGTTGCTCCTTGATTACTTTTGGTGTATATTAAATCTCGTTGCTAATTGCTAGTTACTTCCACTTGCAAAATAAACTAGATAATTGGTGCATTTCAGATAATTTCCATCTCCAACATCCAATAAAAGAAGAGAAATGAAATCTTCATAAGATCTATAAAATGTTTTACATTAACTAGAAGATAAAAACTGGAAGAGTCGATTTCAATAACAAACTAGAAGAAGTTAAAAAACATATCATGAGAAGCCTAAAAAGCTAAATGACTCCAACTTTTCCTTATGTCACAATACAACAAACCATTTCCTTTCCGCCAAGCAAAACAAAGCGCCTTACAAACATTTGGACTCCACTTGCTTCATAGGCTAGGGGGCTACCTTCTTGTGGAAAATGTAGATAGTATGGAACTGAATGACCTATCGTACAATATGAATGTAAGTACGTGCATACAAACGAATCGAATGCAAATGTAATGATTTAAACATGTGTAAACCTTGAGAACTTAATATGAGATTTATTGACGTTGGCGGGACCAAATTTGAGGCTGGCAAATGTTCCGAGAAGGCATGACTATCTCGTCGCCCTCCATCGAATAAAAACTCAAATAAATTTTGTAACAAATAATTGTAATAAACTAAGAGCTTGTTTGAGGTCCATTTCTTGAAAAAAATGCCTTCATGAATAGTATTTTACCCCCATTTTAACCACACATTTTTCAATAATTTACAGGATATTGATCACTCATGTACACTAATACACACACAGGAAGTGAACATGTGTTGTTCATTATTAACCAAAAATGTGGCTCAAACAATGGCTAAGTATACTAACTAACAACAGTTGTGAATACGCAAACGGTGTCCGCATAAAATGTTGTGGAGATGCCTCAACGACGGGTACAACAGATGGCGTATTACTATACCTAGACGTCGGCCTCTTTCCTTTTGTTGAAGTCGACATAGCATGCACGTACACACTTATTAAATAGTAATTGTAATGGAATATTGTCTAAGGCGATAAAAAGACCGACCAATGTACCTTTGCTTTCTTTGATGAGGACTGCAATGGGCTTTTTCTCCGAAGCTTCTTTGGCATGCCCCTTCTTCTCAATGATATAGGATCTCATACGCTTTCGCTGTCATTGTTTTCGGATTCATTACATTGTGAGGCTAACTGAATAGTGTGTTGTGAAACGACATTACTACGACTACCTGACTTTAATGTAATCAAATCTTTTTTTATTAATTATCCATTCATTTATCGCATGGACCGCACTTAATCATTAGCCACAAGGTTTGCAACCTATGCAAAATCCTGACACATATTGTCGTATCTTAACTATTGAGGACTACTAACCAACCTATCATAGTTCACTCTGACCCTGGTGTGTGCTCTACAAACATTTCTCCTCCATCTCCGTAGTATATACCGCCCTAGTAGTGATGTAAAATCATTACATATCAAGACAACGATAGCGTGCTGGCACATAATTCCCCGAAATTCAAACAAATGGTAACTGCAAACAATTTAACAACTGTCTCTCTGAAGTGAGATGAGAAGCTTTTTTTTTATCTTCCGTCAGTCATCATACATGATAACCTCCCGTATTTGATACATCATCCCTGAATTTTCCTCCATAGTAGATATGATGTTTCAATAAACCTTTCAAGTGAGCTCGACTTGAACTTTCCTAAATTTCGAAATGGTGTAAGATTTCTGATACTACTTCTCCATTTTGAACATTATCATACACGGTACCATTTGTTCATACTGTTCGACAAATTACTTCAGCGAGGTCTTCAAATGAACATACCCATCGAAAAATGCATTCATAATCTCACTTCGCTGAGCTGTTGACATCCCAGCCCAAAATGTAGTTTTCAAATAGCAAGGAACCCAACGACCTCTGTTATCAAACAATCCCGACAACCAACCATTACTATGTAACTCATACGTGTCGATTATCGCTTTCCAACCTTCTTCAAATTTGTTAACTAACTATGAATCATACACTAATCCATGTATAGTCGAAAAAATGGAAGCCTTATCGATGTGGTATCTAAACATTTCTAGCAACTTCTTTAAAATATGCTATAAACACCATCTATGACTCGTATTTGGAAAAACAATCTGAATTGTATTTTGCATGGCCCATCTTGATCGTTAATGATTCCATGGAGAGCTTTTCCATGTATGCACTATGGCCATGTCCTAAATAGCCACACAAACATATCTGTGTCCTCATTCAACAACAAACCAGAACCGAACAATGTTTATTGTCCGTGATGATTAACGCCAACAAAAGGGGCAAAAAACATATTGTGCTTATTAGTTAGATAATGGAATCAAATATGACAATGTCTCCGAACTCCTTGTACTCTTTCCTCGACCTATTATCTGTCTAAAATACATTTTTCAGCCTAGACTTTTCCCCTAAATCCATACTAAAGTAGAATCCTGAGCACTGGGCTTTCATCTTCAAAACATAGGCTTGTATTGTTATGGCATCACCTTCACCAAGTCTTAATCGTCTCACTTGTTCAATATTATTTCGACAATCCATTTCCGTGCAAGTCATACTTTCATATCCACCTGCTTCAACCAATACAGAGTTGAAACTTTTGTACAAGGGAATTCCTGCCATGTCATTCACTTCAAGCTTCCATTTCACATGTGAACTTAATTCTCGATTGCAGCAATACAACCTTGACTTCGAAGGACTTGTTTTATGATTGTGGTCGAGGTGGACTGTGTCAATTCTTCAAATTCCATGAATATCTGAAGATCCAGTGATCTTAGCTTTACAATATGTCTGAATTGCTGGTTGGGACTTAAACTGCTTGTACTAGTGCTTCTTTGACCTTCACGGCTACATGTCAGGTCACATATTTCATTTTCCCATCGTCTTCCTTTTTCAAATTCCTTTTCCTGATTGGAAAACATGCATGATATGCATATCTTTTGTAGAAATCCCACAATTCTTTTTCATCATTGAACATCATACCCACCTCCGGCACCTCAGGCACCATCGGACCATCTTCTACTAACGTTTCCTCCTCCTCTGATATCATATTGTTCGCAACATTCTTGACAACACTTCTCTCAACCAAAAATTCATTACATAAGTCTTCCATAGAACGTCCTATTGTAACACAATAAGTGGCAATGTTCAGCAAACATAACTAATTTCACTTGAATAAATAATTACAAAATGTAATCTCAGTGCGTTAACATTGTCAACAAATAATCAACAACTATATAAATCCATTCCTTCAGACAAATTACAGAATACTTTAATCACATAATGAAACAACAAAAAACAATTCATTGGGCTTGAATTAGAGTATGAGCAGACTTTGCCAAAAACAAATATAACTCATGTACCGAGGTATTCACAATACAAAAGAAATAAATTATAAAAAAAACAAAACAAGATCAGAAACATAAAGACAAAAAACATGACGTCACACACTTGGGTTTTCCGGAGTTGGTGAAGACTGGGTTAGGCCATCACCGGAGTTGGCATCACTATCTTCACATTTGAGGAGTGAGTGTTCCAATTTGGGGAAGTGTATACAGATGAGCTGGTGTTACAATCGATCTATTGACTTCAGCTTCGAGGAGAGACGATTAGGCAGGAGAAATCTCAAAGAATTTTCGGCTGGGAAAATCTCAGTGGTGGGTGGAGTAGTGTGTTAATTCCATTTCACTTTTTCTACTTGTGTACCAATTGTTTTGCAATGCCCAAACACTAATGCCACGTTAATGCAATTTAGGTTAATTTTAAATTTCTGTAAATGTCCTGTAAACTGGCTTTTACAAGAGGCTTTAGTGAAAAAGTATATTAAACGTTTGGGTTTATGTGCAGAATATTTTATTGTATGAATATGTAGTTGAAAATGAGTATGTAGAAAAGACTTTTTAAATAATAATTGTCAAATGGGAGCTTAATAAGCCATGTAAAAGAGTGATGGTTGAAAGATCGAATTGAGAACTCAATTAAATAATAAACATGTGAGATTTATGGATTCAACGACTGCTTGGATTTATGGCTAATTATATAAGACGAAATTACAATCACACTTTTTTAACTTATCATTTGAATAATTAGGTATCCCACCCCACCCCACCCCACCCTCACACCCCCATATTCCAAATACCCATGACTTTCTCTCTCTTTCCATTCTTTGTTTCTATCTACAAGGTAGATCTATTTGGCCGCCATTATCAACTACGACTACCATAATCGAAAACCAACTACCTGACTACCCTCTACCCTCCATCCCACCTCACACGACCCTTAATTATCATTTAATCCATTTCTCCCAAAATTTCAAATCTATAATCTGCCTTTAACATCCATCTGCCACCCGTTACAACCTCCACCTCCCACCATCGCCTTCGGAGGTCCCTAACAGTATGGAGAACGACAGCAGTGACGTGAACCTCCGGGTAATAGAGGGAGGGGTGGTCAGCAAGGAAAATGTCAACTAAAATTAGATTATACACATCATCAACATTCGAGTATTGCAATGGTGGACCGAACTACCCCGGCGACAACGCTGTTCGTTAATGGTGGTTGTTACTCATGGCATTTACAAAGCTATGTGAATTTTATGATTGGTTCTTTAGGGAAGAAAAAAGAAGTTTTCAAATGAAATGGCTATGGCAAATGAACATAAATGCTGCTAAATGCTGCTAAGAATTGAGATACAATAGATAGATATTGATTTGAATATGTGTTGTTCGTAAAGCTGTGGTGTTTGTAAAGGTACTGGTGGTGCATGGAAGGATGTGGTGGTGGTCGGTTGTGGATTTGATGTGATGGTTGTGATTTAGTCTGTGCTGAAGATGGTGGGGATAGGGTAGAGAGTGATTGTGACTAGTTAATTCAGTAATTCGACACCTATTAAAAAGTGTGATTTGTGACTAAAATATGCGATTGTGACCAACAAATTGTGTGTTTATGATTATGGCATTGTGTGATTTGTACGTGATCGTCACCATAAATTGTCTGTTTGTTGTAACCATGACTTGTTTGATTAAATATAGGTCACAAAATTTCATCTGACCAGTTGATTTTTGAAAGATTTCATCATGTCTCCGTTGGAAAAACTTCAAGTATGGAGTGACAAACAACGCTTGGAAGGTCTTCAAAATTACTTCCAAATTCTGTAGAAATTTCGACAGAGTAACGGTAGAAAATGGACTCCAAACAATCTTAAATAAAATGTGCAGTATGCAGAAATAATATTAAAGTCGAGGTAAATGTTGAACACTTTGTCTTTAAGTCGAATTTGCCCTTCAACGGTACCTACGGTTTATGGCAATCCACTCCTAAGATACAACGACAATCTTCTTGTGTGAGTAGCACTACAACATACAAGAAACGGTGAACTAGAACTTGATTTATGAACTCAGATTTGCAAAGNAGTCCTGTGGCTACGATTTATGGCATCACGAACTTCGGTATCCAATGTGAAGAAAACCAAAATTTATGCTATAAGAATGCAAGAATTTGGTTGAGAAAGAAAAGAAAATGAATCCTATATGATTGCATATCATTGGTGTGAAGATTGGGACATCTAAGGGGTCTTATATATAGAGGATGATGGGTTGTAAATGAAATTTCGCGCCCCAAGCCAAAGGTTGCACTATTCACTTGTTGCTAGCCTGTCGCCATCAACTCGTTCGAGCGATAACAATAGTGACCTTTTTGCTGGTCTGTCGCTCGAGCGAGTTGGCTTGTCGCTCGAGTGACAGTCCAGCCATAAGCTAGCAACAACTTTAGTCAATTTTTCAGACAGTTTTCTCTATTTTTTTCCAATTTTGGACCGCAATTTCTCATTTATTCGGAATTGATTTTGAGATTTCAAATATACCTTGACGATCTACTCGACGAGTAGAAAAAATTGGTTTATTTACTTTTGTAATTTGACCATTGGATCAAGTCCGAATATTTGGTCGAAGTTGACACGAAAGTCACTTTTTCCAAATTTAAATCTTTCAAACCAATTTCTAACAATTCTCCACATGAATGGAAATTTCGCGATATGCACAACAAATGTAAATGAATGCAGACTCTAACAACGGAGTTCGTGCGACAAGTCATAGCATCAGGATAGGTGGCTTGTGGCTTTGAACCTTCCTTAGTTGAATACAATCGAATTTACTAGGCTAGTTGGTGAACACGATGTCTTGAACCATTCAACCGTTCGTGTAAATTCAGGCAATGTACCAATACCATAACTCATCTAACCATTTCGGTTCTCATGGTTGTGTCTATTTTCGCCCTGAACTGCTCTTGGTTTCATAAGTGCTTTTGGAGAATTAAGCCTCAAATTCTCGTAGAAGTGGCCCACTTCACACTTACATAGGTGATCTCCTACCTTTCTTTTTCATGGTACAGAAATCATTAAAAGTTTTTCACTTATCCTTATACATGCTTACCATAGCACTTTTACACTTTAGGAATGTGAATAAGTGCTTTACCCCGAATCGTTTATGACTTAGTTGTCCCATTGAACCAAGATCTTGGGATTTCCAATCCATAAGGCTAGGTTTTCGCCATAGTGATTCTTATTTGATAGGCTTTAGGCCAATTCCCCTTGAAAGATGGTATACTAGATCTCTAGTAAGTTCTTTCATCAAAGGATCCGTCAAATTCTCTTTTGAACTAACATATTGAATAGAGATTATCCCATTCGATATCAACTGTTTAATGACATTATGTCTCTGACGTATGTGTCGAGATTTACCATTATACATGTTATTCTGTGCCCTTGTAATTGTCGATTGATTATCGCAATGTATGTTAACTGTTGGTATCGATTTTTCCCAACATAGAATTTCTTCAAGGAAATTACGAAGCCATTCTGCTTCTTCTCCAACTTTATCTAAAGTAATAAACTCGGACTCCATCGTAGATCGAGCTATACATGTTTACTTAGATGATTTCTAGGACACAGCTTCGCCTCCAATGGTAAACACATAACCACTTGTAGACTTTGAATCCTTCGTGTTAGATATCCAATTTGTATCGGTATATCCTTCTAACACCATAGGATATCTTGAATAGTGTAATCCATAATTGACCGTGTGTCTTTAGATATCTAAGTACTCAGTTCAACGCCTTCCAATGTACATTATTCAGATTACTTGTGAATATACTCAATTTGTTGACTATGTATGCTATATTCAGACGCATGCAGTTAGTCACATACTTCAAATTGCCTATAACGTGTGCATACTCCAATTGAGATATAGGCTCACCGATATTCTTGGCTAGATGTACTCCCAAGTCAACTGATTTCGTTAACATTTTTTTCATTGAGGAAATGACATTCAAGTTATTTTCCATTATTAGCATATTGTCAACATATAGGTAAACGATCACATATTCATTAAATGTGGTTTTAACGTAGACACATTTGTCACATTCGTTAATCTTGAAGCCATTTGACATCATAGTTCTATCAAACTTCTCGTGCCATTCCTTCGATGCCTGCTTTAATCCATAAAGTGATTTTACAAGTTTACATATCTTCTTCTCATTTCTCGGGGGTAACAAACCCTTTCGGTTATTCCATATATATTTCTTCTTCTAATTTACCATTTAGAATTGTAGTCTTCACATTCATTTGATGTATTTCTAAATTATGTACAGTTGCGATTGCAATTAAGATATGTATAGACGTGATCCTTGTCACAGGTGAATAGGTATCGAAGAATTCTAGACCTTCTTTTTATTTATATCCCTTGGCTACTAGTTTAGCCTTGTATTTATCGATTGATCCATCCAACTTCAATTTCTTTTTAAGATTTATTTGTAGCATAAAGCTTTGTTTCTCGAAAGAAGATTAATCAACTCCCAAGTGTGATTGTTCATGATGGATTCAATTTCACTATTTACTACTTCTTTCCATAAAGGCGATTCGGGTAAGGATATTGCTTCATCAAATGTCCTAGGATCATTTTTTAACAAATGAGTTACGAATTTTGGATCAAATGTCTTATGAATTTGTTGTCTTTTACTACGCCTTGGCTCTTCATTTGTTTGAAGATTTTCATCGTCTTTTTCATTATAAGTTCGTTTGTGTGAAATTGTTTCCTTTTTCCCTACAAGGAAATATATTTTCAAAGAAAATTGCAATCATTGATTCAATGATTGTACCTTCGTGTACATCAAGTTATTCGGATCTATGAACCAAAAATTGATATGCACTACTATTAGTAGCATATCCGATAAAGACCCAATCAATTGTATTAGGTCCAATCCTCACTTGTTTAGGCTTAGGTATATGTACCTTCGCTAAACTCCCCCACACTTTAAGGTATTTGTAGTAAGGTTTCCGATATTTCCATAACTCAAAAGGATATGTGTGGTGTTTTATTTAGGATATGATTAGCCAAAAGAATAGCTTCCACCACAACTTTTGAGGTAAGTCTGAACTGATCAACATGGCGTTCATCATTTCCTTAAGGGTTCGATTCTTTCATTTCGGAACCCCATTAGATTGAGGTGAATATGGAGCAATAGTTTGGTGAACAATTTCTTGCTCTGCACAAAACTCTTCAAATGGTGCAACATACTCTCCACCTCTATCACAATGAATTATTTTTATTCGTTTTCCAAGTTGATTTTCAACTTCAATTTTATAGTGTTTAAACACTTCCAATACTTCATATTTAATCTTCTATGAACGTGATGAAATACTTTTTACCACCTTTCGTTTGGATGAAATTTAAATCACAAATATCCGTGTGAATAAGTTCCAAAGGTGTTGTGGTTCGTTCAATCGAATGAAATGGTGTTTTGGCCAATTTTGCCTCTACACATATTTCGCATTTTCCATTATTGAAATGCATACTTGGAAGTAAATTTCCCTTCATCAATTTTCGTATTGAATTAAAGTTTACATGTCCTAATCTATGATGCCATAAATTAGACGACTCAAGAATATAAGCAGAAAAAGACGTTTTATTCATTGAGTTATTCGATACAATAGTAAGGACATTCATTTTGAATAGTCCATCTTTTACATAGCCTTTGCCCACATACATGTCATTCTTAGTAAGTATAAACTTATTTGATACAAAGACTAATTTAAAGTCATTCTTGCTTAACAAAGAACCTGAAACTAAGTTCTTGCGAATATCTGGCACATGAAGAACATTGTTGAGGCTAAGTTCCTTCCCCGATATCATCTTCAATATCACTTTTCCTTGTCATTCAACCTTTGAAGTTAAGAGGTTCCCCATGAACATCTTTTCTCCCTCAATTGGAGTATAGGAAGTGAACATTCCTTTATCGGCACATATGTGACGAGTAGCACCCGTATCAACACACTATTCTATAAGATTTCCAACGTTGTTGCATTCAGATACAACTGCCGACAAATTCATATCTGATATACCATTTGATATGGTATCGAATTTGGTGATATTCGCTTGGGCTTGCTTCTTCGGTTTGCGACAATCAACAGAACGATGTCCAGCATTTCCACAATTATAGCAATTGCCTTTGAACTTCTTTGTGTTCTTTCTTGAGGACTCAGCAGAATGCTTCCTCTTTTTGCTTTTGTTATTAGATTCTACCACGTTGGCCTTTGCTTGTGGTATGTTATTTCCAACATACTTGTTCGAACTACGATTGTCTTCTTCATTCTCAATTGGACCACAAGTTCTTCAATGTTCATCTCTTTGTGCTTGTGTTTGAGATAGTTTTTTAAGTTCCTCCACATATGCGGGAGTTTCTCAATGATTGCAGCCACTTGAAATGATTCACTTAAAGACATATTCTCCGCATGAATACCATGTAGAATAATCTGCAACTCTTGCACTTGACTAATGACGGTCTTAGAATCTACCATTTTGTAGTCCAAGAACTTTCCTACAATGAACTTTTTAGTTCCAGCGTCTTCAATCTTGTATTTCTTTTCCAAGGACTCCCATAGTTCCTTTGCAGATTTCTTGGAACTATAAACATTATACAACGAGTTCTCCAATCCATTCAAAATGTAATTCTTGCATAGAAAATCTGAATGTTTCCATGCATCTAGAGCAATCAACGATGTCCTATTGTTTTTCCCTTCTTGTACGACGGGAAGATCGTCATTCAGGAATTTTGCCAAGTTAAGGGTCCTAAGATAAAATAACATTTTCCGTTGCCATATCTTAAAATCAACCCCATTGAATTTCTCCGATTTCTCTCCATATGGAACATAATTGGTAGGCGCATTCACAACTGAACGAATCACCACATTAGAAACACTTCCTTTCGAAGTTCCAATATTCGAAGTTTCATTCGAAGTAGTATTGGTATTGAAAATTGAAGTCATTTCTGTTTACACAGAATAGAAGATCAATTTTACACAAAGCAGAAGATCAATAATCAATAGAAGAGTAGAAAAAGTTAAACCAACGTATGATTTAACTGAAGATCAAAGTCACTCCAACAGAAATTTGACTTAAGATTGTTGGAAAAACTTCAAGTATGGAGTGACAAACAATGCTCAGAAGGTCTTCAAAATTACTTCCAAATTCTATAGAAATTTCGGCAGAGTAACGGTAGGAAATGGACTCCAAAGAATCTTAAAAAAATGTGCAGTACGTAGAAATAATATCAAAGTCGAGACAAGTGTTGAACACTTTGTTCCTAAGTCGAATTTTGCCCCACAACTGTGCTTATGGTTTATGGCAATCAACTCTCAAGATACAAAGACTATCTTCTTGTGTGAGTAGCACTACAACACACAAGAAACAGCGAACCAGAACTGAGTTTATGAACTCAGATATGCAAAGTGAAGAAACCAAAATTTATGCAACAAGAATGCAAGAATTTGGTTGAGAAATGAGAGAAAATGAATGCTATATGATTTTATATTATTGGTGTGAAGATTGGGATGTCCAAAGGGTCATATATATAGAGGATGAAGGGTTGTGAATGAAATGTCGCACCCCAAGTTCAGCACCTCTTGCCAAAGGTCGCACCATTCATTTGTCGCTAGCCTATCGCCATCGCCTCGCTCGAGCGATAAAAATAGTGACTTTTTCGCTAGCCTGTCGCTCGAGCGATAGTCCAGCCATAAGCTAGCAACGGCTTTAGTTAATTTTTCAGACAGCTTCCTCTATTTTCTTCCCAACTTTGGACCGTAATTTCTCATTAATCCGAAATTAGTTTTGAGATTTCAAATATACCATGATGATGTGCTTGATGAGTAGAACAAATTGATCTATTTAGTTTTGTAATTTAACTATCAGACCAAATCTGAATATTTGACCGAAATTGACACGAAAGTCACTTTTTTGAAATTTAAATCTTTCAAACCAATTTCCAAGAGTTTCTTAATTTTGAAAGTGTATGTTGTAGGCATGGCATTTATGTATTTTGTTTGTCCATTATATAATATGCCTAATTGGGCTTAAGTTAGGATTAAGAAATCTAAAGAAAATGACTTTTCAAGAAGAAATTATTCTAGTTCTAGCACTATGTTATAGACTCCACCTCCCTCTGTACTATAACTTCAAGGTGCCTTTGCACAGCGGCGTCAAGGCTGTCGTTGCATGCAACATTGCTGTAGAGAAGCCTCGTCGACGTTGCGAGAGTAATGTTCACTATATATATGGGGTTACGGTCCTAATTCATATGCTACTTCTCGTTCTTTGAATCCCCAATCTATTCTATTGAGATTTCTGCTTTTAATTTACGGCTTCATCATCAAAAAATCCAACAAAAAAAGAGTTCAGTGTGATACAGACCAGTTGATTCAGTAGAATATTAAGATCCTGATAGAATTGGATGGAAATATCCAACTTCCCATTAATTTTATCAAAATCAACCACTATGAAACCCCGTCATACGCTTTTATCAATCAACTAGCTCCGCTATGTTCCTTCGGAAAAACAATCAGAAGAATTTCTTTTTGGAATAACTATGCCCAAGCTGATATGAGTTTATTTTCATTCTCATGCTTGTGGGCAAACATTTCGTATTATATATTGAAAACAATTATTTAAATCCTCGTTATTAACCAATTACTTTTTGTTACTTCTATGTAAAGTTTTCTTTCTTTCATTCTCACCCCCTCCCCGAATTTTGGACTTAGTTTGAACTATTGATGATTTACATAACTATTTATTTATTATGTTAATAACATAATTGATCTTCTGCTAACACAGCACAAAACAAGGAATTCAAACGAAAACCTTAAAATCGAAAATTCGGATTCCACTAGAGAATGAAAGATAAAATCAAGAAGTTTTATTAATTCAAAGATGTTTAAAAATAAATAATTAATCATTTATTAATAAAGGATTACAAAAATCTAGCCTACAAAAACTAAAATTGTAAAGAATTCGAAATAAATTAAATGACAAAAATAACATTAAAACTTAAAAACAGTTCTCAAGTTTTAAACGAACCCAAATGGCTAAAATCCAATGTACATCATAGCATGGTTTTGCTCTTGTTTGTCCCATTTCACATTTATTCCAATCTTTAAACAAACATCATAGTCTTTCATCTCCTACAAACACCAAGCCTTCGAAAAAAAAAAGCAACATAACCAAGATTTGGAGTCCAAAATTTCATTTTCTTCACTTGATGCAAAAGTGTAGAAACATGAAAAATGAATACATAAAACCACTAGTGCCTTATGGGTTACATTTTTCTAGAGAAAAGACAATAAAGAAATTATATTACAATAACAGTAAGTGGATATTCTAGAGCCAAAAGTGATTATATATAAATATCTACTTTAAACATATAAACCAATAAACATGTCAAGTCAAATAACCTAATACAACCTATTCTTAAAATGCATATTATACTAGGATTTTAAAAACTAATCCTACTCAAGGATCTCAATAACCATTTGCTCTGACACCATATGTTGGTTATTGAATTTAATCAACACAAGAAAATTAGTTTTCATTTGAAGATTAAACCTAAATGAATAATAGATCTTAGTTCATCTTGAGGTCTTGGATTTGGCTTTTTAATCCTATCACATATGGCTCATAGTCTTTATACTGCTCCACCTATTATTAAAAATATTACTCCACATATTACTACATCTCTACCATCAAATCATTCTATAGTTGCTCCCATTATGGTGGATACTCAGAGTTCTCTTGTTATTACATCATCTCTTCATTTAGCAGTTCAGTCTCTGGACCCCATCAGCAGTGCTCATATGATGGTTAGTTCTACATATTTTGATCATCTCTTGGTGGATATGTTAGAGAGGCCACATGTTTATATAGAGCCAGATGTTTCGGTTATCTCTGCAACTTATCAGCAGAATATGTTTTATCTACAGATCAGTCAGATTTTGATGTTTTTCTCATATTAAAGTTCATCAACAGGGTTCATATCATTGATCTTGTACTGATGACTTGGCAGGTATAGCTGGTAGGACAAAGAAGGATGGTTTTGCCCCAGTTGGTTGGAAAAGAAATTCGAAAGCCACTGATACTTCATTTCCTAGGATGGTGACTAGGAGTCGATGATACCTCTTCACACACATCCAGATGAGTACCATCATATGGAATGCGAGAGGTGTAGATAGTGTAACTACTCATCGGTGTCTGAAGAGACTTATACAAATTCATCAGGTTTATCTCTTGGTTATATTGGAGTCTTTTGTTCTTCAGCTTAGATTTACATATATTCGACGATATCTGCGCTTTGACCTGGGAGTTCAGAATGTGCCGAACAAGATTTGGTTTTTTTTGGAACGTGGGGACTACTGTTACTATTATTGTTGATCATTTCCAGTTCCTTTACGTTAGAGTCGAGGATCCCATCTATTTGACTCCTGTCTATGCTTCATGTGATGTAGCTACCAGGAGGAATTTGTGAGAGGGCCTTCACCACATTTCCCTCGATATGGACAACCCTTGGTTAATTGGGGAAGACTTAATGTTATTACACATGATGGTGAGCACAATGGCCATAATATTCGTGATTGAGACACTACTACTTTCTTTGATATGATGTTACATTGTGGTTTGGAAGACGTTGATTTCTTTGGAAATCGGTATACTTGGCCCAACGGTCGAGTCAGAAAGAGATTGGATAGGGTACTTATTAAATCTATAGGCAGTTTTGAACAGGACCTTATCTATTGAGGAGGGTTTTTGGAAGCAAAATGATGGTTCACGTTAGGTATGTGAAGGAGATCACAATACCCGTTATTTCTATACGATAGTTCAGGGACGTCAGATCAAATCGCGTATTAGGTCCATCAGGACGCAGGTAGGGGAAGTCTTAGCTACTCATGTTGACATTTAGACTTCAGCAATTGCATTTTATTAGGATCTTCTATCTGCTCCTACACAGCCATTGTACCCCATTTATTCAGATATAGTCTCTAGGCTTTTGACGGAGGACGATAATTTGGCACTAAACCGCATCTCTTTTGTTCATGAGGTATGAAAGGCGGTGTTTAGTATAGATGCTAACAGTGCTGAATCGCATCCCTATTCTTCCAATATTGCTGGGACATTATTTAGGATGATGCATACAGGGCAATCTTGGACTTCTTTGACAGCGGCCATCTTCCACGAGGTTTTGCTACTACGACTATAGTTTTGCTCCCTAAGAGTTTGTAGATGGATCGACTTCAGACCCATCAGTTTATATACAGTGTTCAATAAGCTTATTAGTAAGCTTTTGAGCACTAGATTGAATACACTGTTACCGTGTATTATCTCTCATCAACAGACTGGGTTCATACCTGGTCGCCTAATTGGGGACAATGTTCTATTGGTTCAGGAGCTTCTCTATACTTTGGATGATAGAGTGCGATGGGGGTAACACTATGATGAAGCTAGACATGACTAAAGCATATGATCGCATGGATGGGGACTTCATTTATTCTGTATTAGAGGCCTTTAGATTTGATCAGATCTAGATCGATAGGATCGGACGTTGCATCTTGAAGTGTCATTTTTCTGTACTCCTAAATGGCTGCCCATGTGATTTTTTCCTCCATACGAGGGCTTAGACAGGGAGATCCTATCTTACCATTCTTGTTCATCATAGTTGCAGATTACTTCTCATGCCTGCTCACTCAGAGGTTTCAAGAGTATCCCAATATGTGTTATGGACATGGAGGTAGTACTCTTGTCTCACACCTTTCATTTACTGATGATATGATCATATTCGTGAATGGTTAAAAACAATCTATCGAGAGGATTCTTCACTGTCAGGAGCATTATGATGGGATTTCTGGTCAGTTGGTAAATAGGGACAAGAACGGACTCAGACTACCCAAACAGGCATCTATTAGTCAGATCAGACGATTAGAGATTTTGACTAGATTTCGACACCAGCAACAACCTTTCACTTATTTGGGAATCTCCTTATTTAAGGAGACCAAGATGAACTTCATTTATGATGACCTTATCCAGAAGGTCAGGGATATGATCTCAGGTTGGGCTTCACGACTTTTATCATATAGAGGCCGTATTACTTTACTGAGGTTAGTGATATCTTCTATGCTATTACACATTCTTAAGATCATGTAGCCCCCTAAGGCTATCTTGAAGAAACTTGAGAGCATCTTTGTGAAATTCCTGTGGGATTCCAAAGAACAAGCATGACGTTTACATTGGTGAAGTTGGAAAGAGATTTGTCTTCCTACTAATGAGGGTGGTCTAGGTTTTAGGAGATTCCAGAATGTGGTGGACGCCTTCTCCATGAAGCTCTGGCTATTATTCTGTTCTCAAAGATCTCTTTGGGCCCAGTTCTTACGGGAAAAGTTTTATATGGGGTCACATCATTTACTCACAGCAATTCCCTACTCATTTTTTCCAATCTGAAAGAGGCTGAAATTAGTTGGGCCCCGGACAAAGGCACACATTGCATGGTACCTTGGTACATGTTAGATTTTCTTTTACCATGATTGCGGATGGGTGAGACCACATTGACATCCCTATTCCTACACACACATCACACATCTGCGAGGATGTGGGATTTCTATCATGATACTAGGGGGACATAGGAAGTTTATTACATGGTCTCCCTCCTCTTATGGCGGAGTGGATAGTGGCCATACCTTTATGTCCAAATACATCATATCGAATTTTTTGGCGGAATACTTCGAATGGTAGCTTCATTATTAAGTCAGTATGGCAGCTCATAGGTTCGGGATGCCAGTATCAGGATTCGTACCGATTACTATGGAGCTTTATTTTGCCCGTCGCTGTCTTATTTTTCTGCTGGACACTATGGCAGGGCCTCATTCTAGTAAATGTGGTTATTTAGGGGAGAATTGGATACCAGTTGGCTCTCACTGCCAGTGTTGTTCTGAGACTAAGATGATCAGTCATATTTTCACTAGCAGTAGCATCTCCAATCAGGTATGACAGCATTTTGAGGATATTTTTCAAATACCTATGAGTTCAGGAGAGGGAGTCAGACAGAGATTCCAAAGATGGAGGTATTTTGGATAGTATGTTCATTGTGGAGACATTCGCATTATCATTCATCTACTCATATTTTGGTATCTATGGACCGTAAGAAATGATGCGAAGTATAGAAGGATTTGCATGGTAGCCAGACGTATCATTTGGATGGTCTATCACTTGATCTATTTTCTTCATATGGAAGGATTGTCTCGAGTAGTGCATTGGCAAAGGGATTTGACATTTGCACCCATATTTTGTATTTTTATAGACCCCCTTCCCCATCACCCTCTATTTTGGTTCGGTGGTGCACTCTATCAATCGGATCTGTCAAGATCAATACTAATTGATACATTAAGGATAGTTATAAAAGTCGGTGAGGCATGATCAGAGATAACACATGACACTGTATCAGGGCTTTATTAGCTTCGTATGGACTATGCATGATATTAGAGGTAGAGCTCTAGGTTATTCTTGATGGGATTTTACTAGTTCAAGGACTGGATTATTCAGCGATTTGGGTTAAGTCGATTCTACAGTGGCTATTCACTGCGTCACTAGAGGAGAAGAATCATGGGCTATTCAGGGCATACTAAGATGTCTCACGACATCATATCATTCGACATAGATATAGTATCCCATATTTACTGAAAAGAAAATCAGGTTGCAGATGCTCTTACTATTCAGGGTTGTGATTATCGACGGTATCAGGTATACGGACCACTTGACCTACCACAACATATTAGGGTACTAGTACAAGTTGACAGACATGGATTGCTCAGTATCAGAGTTTGAATTTTATTTTAACTTTCAATACTTATTTTTTTTTTTTTTTACATTAGTTATTATTGTAAAGGAAGTAATACTTCCTCATTTAATTAACTTTCAATACTTATTTTTTTTTTTTTTTACATTAGTTCTTATTGTAAAGGAAGTAATACTTCCTCATTTACCGTTCTCATTATTTTCATGTAACCACAGTATTCATTTGCAACAAGTGAAGGCACATTAATAAAATTTAGGAGGTATCGCCCTTCTTTAACTAAAAAAAAAAAAGATATTTTTAATGGTCAATTAGGGTTTCATAATTGTAAAATTTCCCTTGGACTTTATTGTAATAGGTCAATTAAGTCTCACACTTACATTAGAACCAAGAGAGAGACCTAACTGGACTCACAAAATCTAAACTCCAATAGATGTTTCTAATTGGGTCAACTTTTGACCAATTAAGATACATCTATTAATCTCGAATTATTCTACCAAAAAGTCAAAATTACACTCTCGAGTCAAGTGATAATAATTGAAGTAAATTACTATCTAATAGCGATATCCTCCGATCATCATTCCACAAGTCAACCCTTATTTGATTGTCAATATGTTGAAACTGGAAAAATGATCAATTTGTCGTTTCAACATGTATTGCCCTCTAAGTCTCATTTTGAACAGGGAAATCCGTTGTGAACTAATTACAATATAGAATCCAATGATCCTATCGTCGGACTACTAAGCACAGGTTCAAATGCCTATACAAAATACATTGGAATGTCGATCGTCTCTTTGTGATGATTAACGAATTCAATTATTTCAAGTATACGATCTCTAATTGTTTTGTCCTAATTCTCAAAGCACCGAGATCAATTATCTAATTAAGACTTTAATCATTGGTACCTCAAAGAACTTGAACTAGTAATCAAAGGTACATTACTCGCTAAAGATTTAGTTGACTCGTTCGATGATCAAGTAGAGTCTCATTCGTAACGATCATAAATGAGTCATTTACGCAATCATGTTCAATGTGTACCAAAACACATTATTATTCTTATTCCCAAGATCATGACTAGTCTCATTAAGAACAATTCAATATTATCAACATAAAGCGTCCAACTTTATGTACAAATTAAGAACGATATATTTTGATCATGTCACAAAATGTATCTCACAATATTCGAACCATTAAGTCTACAATTTGTGACATTCTATATGATCATGGAACTTTATATTATTGTTACAAATTAAAACACGTGAATAATTGAATATTAATTCATAATGCCATTCACAAAATATTACTCGAAAGGCATCAAACTAACAATCTTCCACTTGCCCTTTAGAGTCTATGTGACATATCAAGAATACCCATCCTTTCAAGAAGCCCATCAAAAACCTTAGCGGTAAGATCTTGGTGTACCGATCCACAAGATTATCTACTGACTCAATCTTGTTAATAGTTATGTTTCCTTGATGAACAATCTCTTTAACAAGGGAATATTTCATCTCAATGTGATTGCCACACTGATGACTCCTTGGTTCTTTAGCGTTGGCAACTACTCCACTATTATTAAATTAAAGTGTTATGGGTTACATTGCCAAATGTACCACATCAAGGTCCAAAAGAAACTTCTTAAACAATACAGCTTCACAAGTAGCTATATATTCTGCCTCCATGGTGGAATCAGCAATGCAATACTGCTTAATTCTTCTCCACCCCATGGCTCCACCTCCCAGTGTGAATGCTGAACCCAATGTAGACTTTTTAGAGTCATGATCAGATTCAAAATCAGAATTAATATTTCCAATGGATTCAAATCATGTCCTAAATAGAAGAGCATATAATCTCTCGTTCTCCGAAGATATTTGAGTACTTGCTTCACCGCTATCCAATGTTTTGGTCTTGAATTAGACTGATAATGACTTTTCCATAGCATAATAAATATCTAGTCTAGTGCAAAGCATAGCATTGATAAGGCTCCCTATAGCTGAAGCATAAGGGACCTTTTTCATATAATCTATCTCCATTGGAGTCATGAGAAAATGCTCTTTAGATAAATTAATTACATGTCTAAAAGAAAGTTGTCCATTTTTAAAATTTCGTATTGTAAATCTAGATAATATCTTGTCAATATAAGATTGGGATAATGCTATCCACCTATTTTCCTATCTTGTAAGATACGGATGCCTAAAATATAACTAGCTTATCCCAAAACTTTCATATCAAATTGTTGTGACAACCATTTCTTTACAGATGATAATGTCCCCGCATCATTATCAATGAGTAGATGTCATTCACATAAATAATTAGGAAAAAAAAAAAAAATCATAGGTCTTAGTGGTTTGATCAAATCTAACATTTCATGGTCTGGATGCTGTCTTAAGTCCATAAATGGACCTTTGCAGCTTGCAAACTTTCCTTTCATGGCCTTTTTTTACAAACCTCTCAAGTTGCATAATGTAGATTGTCTCGTTAAGACGTCCATTTAAAATACTGTCTTTACGCCTACTCGCCAAACTTCATAATCATAATGAGTGACAATTAATAAGATGATTTCTAACAAATTTAAGCATGGTAACCGGTGAGAGATTTCCCCATAATCGATACCTTCTCTTTGGATAAAACTCTTGGCCATAATTTAAGCATGTATTCCATCGCTTTCTTAAGAGAAGTGGGATCTTTTTCTTGCTTAGTAGAGATCGCGTGATAGGACTCTCCATAGAGCAAGTATCTAGAATGTGGTCTCAAACCTTTCCACTATGAGTAATAATTGGAGTTTGATCGTCCTATCTTACTAAAGGTCATTTCTCTCCCTTAATGTTTGGTCTTGTCTTTGGTTGGGACTAACTTCCTCATTATCCCTATCGTGATGGGCATGTGGAGGTGCAACAATGGGAGCCTCACTCTACTACCTTTATTTATGTTTGTCCATGAGGTTTTGTGGGCATCAATTGCTCATTTATCTCATAGAAATCATTGGTTTAGTAAGAGGTTCCAAGTCATCACTATTTGATTCTATGTGAAAATCTGGAACTAGGTTGTTTGAACCATGTTCTAACACCTATTTCAATAAAATCTTACTAGTGGACTTGTGTTCTTTTATATATTTGTCTTCTAAAAATGTTGCATTTATACTAACAAATACCTTCTTATCTTGAAGATTATAGAAGTAGTAACCTCTTGTTCCTTTTAAATATTTTGCAAAGAAACAAATCTTTGATCTTGATTCCATCTTATCTGTCTTTTCCTTTAGTACATGTGTCAGACATCCTCATATTTGAATGTGGAGAAAATTAGGCTTGCAAACATTCCATAATTCAAGAGGCATATTGGGAACAAATTTAGATGATACTAAATTCAAGATGTATGGCCGTTTGTAGTACATATACCCAAAAGAAAATAGGCAGTGAGGAATAACTCACTCACCATATCTACAAGAGCTCGATTTCTTCTTTTTGAGACACCATTCTATTGAGGAGTCCTTGGTGCACTCAATTAGGACAATATTCTATTATCCAATAAGTAGACCTTAAACTCTTGGGGACAGATATTCATCATCGATCGAATCGAAAGGCCTTGATATTTTTACCTATATATATATATATATATATATATCCAAATCTAAAATAATCATCTGTGAAAGTGATGAAGTACTAGTATTCTCCTCTTGCCCGAATACTAATGAGTTCACAAACATCGAAATGTACCAATTCCAAAACTTTTTAGCTCTTAGTCCCTTAGCCTTAAAAGGTCTCTTAATCATCTTACCTTCTATACAAGATTCATAAGTTGGTATGGTTTCTCCCTCTTACTCACTTAATGGTCCATCATTCACTAATCTTTGAATCTGATTTAGATTAATATGACACAGCTTAAAATCCCCTATGTGAGTTTCATTAGTACGAGATAACCTCTTTCTTTTCCTATCAGAAATAGTGTTATGTATAGAGCCAATCATATGACTTAAGATATAGAGACTATTAACCATATGACCTAAACATTTAATAGAACTATTCAACTTAATAGCCTTCACAAAATCGGTAATAAGTACTGAATAACCAACACAATATAAAGTACAATGGAAACCAAGTTTCGTGTAAGTTCGATAACATAATAATAGTAATCTAAAATCAAATGTCTACGATTATCAAAATATAAAGGTGCCAATAGATTTGGCAGACACTACTGCTTCTATACAACTCTAAGAGTGTAATCTCCTTTACTGAGGTGCTTGGTTACATGGAACCCCTACAAAGAATTGTAAACATGATTAGTTGCTCCAAAATCTACAATCCAAGTTTAGTAGAATCAACCACTAAGCATGACTTAATGAATAGAGCATTGTCAATACCTTGCTTTCCCTTAACTAGGTGATATGGGCAATTCCTCTTCCAATGAACCTTTTGTCCACAAATAAACCACTTTTCCTATGGTTTACCATCGGGCGTAGTTTTCTTCCCCCATTGACTTCCCATCTTTCTTTTTGTTTGGCCTCTTTCTCTTATTTCCTCCTTTGCCACTAGAAGGCTTAGAATGATAGGTCCGATCGTCACAATTAAAGTTTCACCACTTTTGGCCTTTAGAAGATATTTCGCACTTTGGAGATCCTTCGATAATTCCAGAGACATGTTTATTTTGTGTAGATTATAATAAAATTTGAATTGTGAGAACATCTCAAGAAGAGTCTCAAGAACCATGCCAATCTGCATCTCGACATCAATGTCAGCTGCTAAAACATTCGTAGAATTAAAGTGACAAATCATGGTTAACATATGTTCCCTTGTAGATGTGTCTAGTTTCATGCGTGTACTCATGATTGCCTTAATGGAAGCTTGTCTAGTTTATTGGCTTTGATGTCCAAACATTTCTTAAAGACTTTCCATTATGGCAAAAGCAACTTCTATATTCTGATGTTTCTGTTGCAATACATTTGACATGGATGTCAAAATGTAGCAACAAGCCATCTCATCACAGTGACACCATTTTTCATATGTGAGATTTCATGGAGTTATCTTTAGGGATTTCGGAACAAACTTCAATTAGCACAAATTCGTGTTTTTTAGCATTAAGAACAATGTTAAGATTCATTTTTTAGTCAACATAGTTTTCTCCCACAAATTGATTTTTGTTAAATATCACTGATAATGAATTAAGAGACATTTTCAGTAAAATTAGTAATTCTCGTATTAATAAACTGAATAATAAATTTGTACAATACATGAATGTGAGTATGCAAATATAGACCTAAAACTATATTTTTAATCAAAAATCTAAAACCCTTACAACCTTTTACACCCCTCTATATGAGGTCAATGTAGTGGACGAGAAGGTTGGGACCCTCCCCCTTATTTTATTGAGCTGGGCATCTCACGTGATAATAAAAATGAGAATTGATTATTATTCGACTTATGAATGATTTTGTCAGAATTTTCTATAGGAAATCTTTCAAAATTTCATACATAAGTGTAATAACCTCCGTTAATAATTTCTAAAAATATCTGAAATAGATGAGATGTTATCTATAGGATGCCCATTATGTCATTTTAAAATATTCTATTTTTAAATCCAATTTCAGTTATTCTAAATAATCTAGACATACGTATTTTAATAACAATTTGGTTAATGGAGGAGGCTGGGGATTTATACATGCATATAAACTATCTCTCACTTTATTATTTTGAACTGTTGGATTTTCATTTAATAATTAACCAGTCAAATATAAACAATTATAATATTTCCAAATTATTAAATATAATTTTTCAACCACTTCTATAAAATTTAAAGTGATGAAAAAATTTACAATAACAATGCATATGATTTTTGTGTATCGGGTAGTGTTTTATTTAATTTATATGATATGTGATAAATATCCATTCATTCATCATCCATAAAGTAATAAAAAAATAATTAAATGAATTATAATCATTTATGGCTCAGCTTAAGAATTAAATTACAATAAGAATTAAAGCATTTCACTGGGCCACATTTCGACCTAATTCTTCAATTTCCTTGTGGTCCAATCCATGTAATATCCAAAATGTGAGTCAATTTATTTTTTGAGTTCTAATCTTTTAAACAAAAGCCTTTATTCATTAAGATTACCCAGGTCTCAAAGAAAAACTCAAAAGCTCAAAATAAGCCCAACTCACAAACCCTAGCAAAATCAACTACCTTTTCCACCACCCTTCACCGACGACGGAGCTAGGGATGGCTATAGTGGCAACCCCAAAAGGATTCACCATAGTGGCCAACCCACCATTGTCGGTGGCCACTATAGCGATAGCCGCAGATGAAGACTACAACAGCAGCAGTTATGACTGCTGACACAACTAGCTAGACAACCATTGCTTTCGACCACGGCAACTGTCGTTGTTGTAGTCTACACCTAGTTCCAACACGATTTTGCTTTTGTTTGTCCCATTTTTCCTTTATTCCAATCCTTCAACAAACATATCCATGCCATGAGTTTTTCTTCTCAAAAAAACACCAAGCCTCTGGAAAAAATCAACATAACAAGGATTTGGAATCCGAAATTTCATTTTCTTCTCTTGATGCAAAAGTACAGAAAAAATAAAAAATGAATACGTAATACCTAGCCAAAAAGAGTTCGAAATAGTCTTCCAACTTTCTAGCCAAAATTTCCTCCCTTAGATCTTCTCCATTGTCTCCACCTTTAGGTGCCTCCCTTTTTGGAAAAATGATAGAATGTCACTAACCCTAATCTTGAGAAAATATGTCCATAGAAGATATATCTATAATTCTCAATTAGTGTTTCATAATTGTATGATTTCTCTTGAAATTTATTGTAGTAGGCCAATTAATTCCTGTTTGATAGAGATTAAAATTAGATTTTTAATAGATTTTATAAAAGTTGATGAAATGCTTGATTGAAAAGTTGTGGGTCCCATCAAATGTACGGTTAAAATTAATTATTAACTTTGACTTGATATTTTAATTGGATTTTATCCAAACCAAACATAGGCTAAGTCCCACACCTATATAAGAGTCAAGATAGGGACCTAATTGGACTTACCAGGCCTAAGCTCCAATAGATGTTTCTAATTGGGTCAACTTTTTATCAATTAAGATACATCTATTAATATAGGCTAATTATACCAAAAAAGCTGAAATTGCACTCTCGAGTCGAGTGATGATTATGGAAGCAAATTATGATCTAATAACAATATCCTCTTATCATCATCTACAATTCAACTCCATTTGACCGTCAATACGTTGAAATTGGGAAAATGATTATTTTGCCCTTTCAACATGTATTGCCCTCAAGTCCCATTTTCAAAGATCACATAGTTGGACTATCGAGTTCAAGTTCGAATACCTATATAAAATGCCTCGGAGTGATAATCGTCCCACTGTAATGATTAACGGATTCCATTACTTCAAGAATATTATGTCCAACTGTTTTGTCCCGATTTCCAAAGTAGTGAGATCAATTTTCTAATTAAGACTTTACTCATGGATACTTCAATGAACTTAAACTAGCAATCAAAGGTAAATTACTAACTCGGGGATTTAGGTAACTCGTTCGATGATTGAGTATAGTCTCATTCCTATCGATCACAAATGAGTCATCTACGCTATCATGTTCAATGTGCACCAAACACATAATTATTCTTATTCCCAATATCTAAAAAAATCTCAATAAAACAATTCAATCTTATCAACATAAATCGTCCAACTTTATGTACCGATTGAGAATAATATATTTTTATCACGTTACGAAATATGTCTCACTATACTTGAACCATCAAGTTTGCAATTTGTGTCATCCTATATGATCATGGAACTTTATATTATTGTTACAAATTAAAACATGCGAATAATCAATATTAATTCTTAATGTTGTGTACAAAATATTACTCGAAGAGCATCAAACTAACAAATTTGGTATCATAGCAATTCGTTCTCCTTTGTCCACCTTTTCAAACTACAAATTGATCCATATAAATGCCATCTCCTTCCATTATTCTTCCAAACCCTACAACCACCTTTATAGACAAAACCTTAAAACAGCACAAAATGCAAGAAAAAATCGTCTCTGCATCAACTTTTTTCTGTCATAGTATTTTATATTCGTTTTAAAAAATGCTGGAACTGTTCATTGGTCAATAGTTAGTTTATTATGTAAATACTGTTTTATGTTTCATCAAAAAAAAGGGAAAAATGGAAAAAAGAAAGTACTACTCTCTATTGCGGTTGCCAAGAAGAAAAAGAGAACACAAAGTTTTCACTATTCTACTTTTCCATACCAAATCCACAGCCCAACACCACAAATATATAAATAAGCCCACGGCCCACGTATTCCAAACTTTCAACCATTTATAATGAAAATTTTTGTATTTGCATTATTATGAAATAAAAATTCAAATAATACTATATTGCGTTTATACTCCAGTAAATACTATCAGGATTGGTAAATAACTTAAAAAATACGATGTCGTGGTATGATCCAAATTCCATGTTATTTGCGTTTGATAGAATAAAAAGCATCTACGGAGTTTGGGTTTTTAAGATTCCAAACTAATGAAGATCAAATTTCATCTAGAATTGAGAGTTTGTTTTGAAAAATGACTTATTCTTCATATAAAACTCTAACATTATATA
>CAIGRB010131390.1:58155-89658 GCA_903798255.1 Fraxinus quadrangulata
ATATATATTACTTTTTTTAAAAAAAGCTCGGCCCGGCCCGTGACACAGGTCGGTGACAAGCCCGGGCTAGCTTGAGCCCAATGCCACCGAGCCACGAGTCGGCCGGCTCAAACTTTTTCTTGGTTGAGCCTGGGACGCCTGAGCCGCCAAACTTTTTGGACATCGCTAGTTGCGCATCACATTTAACCACAATCAAATTGAAGTTGTGTGACCTAGCAAAATTCATATTTCATACCATACAGGTAGTGACTTGGATATTTTCAGACTATTAAAACCCCTTTCTAACCTTGACCTGCCATCACCCCCTTGCCAAAATGATCCCGAACCACCACCCCTAGTCCAATGATCCCATCCTCAGTTCTTATCGCTGCATTTGTGTTGAGTTTGAAAGATGCCTCGTTTGGTCTCCCCGAATATCAAGTAGTTGAAGCTGTAAAACGTCATATTAACTATGCAAAGTTGCAGCCTCCATCACTATATTCGATTTTAATTCTAAAATTTTACATATTATACTGTTGATTGAGATGAGCGAACGTGTGACTATTGTTATAGAGACCCCTGTAACAATAAACGAGGTCATAGGATAGGACCCAACACCGGCGCTGTCCAAGCCACGAGTCGAGCTTTGTTATCAGGCATCTTGTTTGTACTCTAGTTTAATATCAACCAGAAAAAGAAGCTTCTGGTTCATAATCTGGATTTGCTATTTCTAATCAATCTGAGCCTCACAAAACAAAATCATCAAAATCACATTTTCCATTTCTTAGGTGGTCCCACTGAAAACAAACACTTGAAAAGGAGACATTCACCGTCCATTTCATTTGGGCTTCTGTCCATGGTGTTCTCTTCATTTTCACTACTGAGTACTAACCCTAGAAACCTAATACAAAGTTAAAAGAGGCTCTCTTTGCACATCTGGGTTTTCTTGAAATCCTCTATTCAAGGAAACGCCAGTTGGGTTTGTCTCATTTCCCGTAACAGGGTATTCTCCGGTTTAGTCTGAATCCTTGCATTCGTAGAATCTTGAAAATATAGTTTTTCAGAGGCTATTTATCAAACGCTTTAATGGCGTCTATTGGGACCGTTCAAACTGCGGTGGACAGTTGTATATTTTTTCGCGGTAGAAACCATCATCGACCCATAATTCCTATACTTGCATACATGCCAAGAAAATCTGTTGATGCTGGGGGTTTGACTAATTGCCATACGGCTGGATTTTCAAGAAATTTGAGTGAAGATAACACGGGGAGATTGTCATTGTGTTGTGGAAGCGTGGGATGGAGGTCGAGGATAAAGTTCGTACAAGCGACAGGGAAGGGATCAGAGGAAGCTGAGAGTGGTGATGAACAAGATGATGCTTTACAGGCCACAATTGAAAAGAGCAAGAAGGTTCTGGCCATGCAAAAAGACTTATTAAAACAGGTTTCTTGAATTCACCGATCTCTTTTTCTTGTATATAGCAGGGTTTTCTTTTCCCTAAATTAGCACTTATTCATCGTATCGCTGCTATATGTATGTACTCGTGTTAATTGTTTAGTGACCAAGAACTTTTTGCAATGTTGAGTGATTATCTTGGGAAGTTCTGGCAAAGTTCGATGATTATTTAGAGAAGTTTTAAAATTCAGTGATCTCCTAGGAACTTTTTACGAAGTTCAATAATTATTTAGAGAAGTTTGAAGTTCAATGACATTTTAGGAACTTTTGGCAAAGTTTGGTGACTATTTAGGGTATTAACCCAATAAAAAAAGTATAAGGAGTTTGAATTTCAAGAGTCCAAATTAATGAAGATCAAATTTCATCAAGAGTTGAGAGTTTTGCTTGGAAAATGACTTTTTCTTCATCTAGAACTCTAACAAAGATATATATATATATATATATATTCCACGTTGTATCTTCACACATGATAATTCAACAACATTTTGAGAGTTAGAGAGCTTAGATTTCAATTGAGAGAATTGAGATCTTGATATTGTAAACACAATAACTATTGATTTTAGTTGATTTTTCTCCTCTACCCGTGGTTTATTTTCCCATATTGGGTTTCACGTAAATCATGATGTTTATTTTCTTCTTGTTTATTTTATTATCATCATTATCTTGCAATCTAGAATTTTTAATAGACGGTATCAGAGCAAGGTTGATTATTCCGCATGGCGACAATGAAATATGATATTCTGCTGTTGGATAGAAACATGAGATTTATCTTATGGCAAGTGAAGATGTGAGTTCTAGCGTAGATGAATTTGGAGGAAGCCTTACTTGGCTTTGATAGGATGCATGCTACTTGGACGCAGGATGAAAAGCAGCGTAGGGATTGGAAAACCCAATCACAAATTCATCTACATCTTTTAAATCAAATTCTTTAGGATGTTCTAAACGAGAAAAGTGTCACTGCGTTGTGGTTGAAGTTGAAGCAACTTTGCATGACAAAGAGCTTGTCCAGCAAGCTGCACTTGAAATAGCTTTTGTATTCTTACCGGATGTCTGATGGTGCATCATTGGATGATTACTTAACTATGTTCAAAAAAATTGTGGTTGATTTGGAGACATTGGAAGTTAAGTATGACGATGAGGACTTAGCATTGATGTTGTTGTGTTCTCTGTCACCACTTTTAGAGATACTATTATATATAGTCAGGATACTCTCTCCGTGGAAGAGGTCTATGATATTTTACTATCTAAGGAGAAGATGAGACATCTTGCTAGAGAATTTGGGAATCATGTTTTAGTCTTGATTGTGCATGGGAGAAATCAAGATAGGAATCTTAGCCAAAATATGAAGGACAAATCGAAATCTAGACATGCTCAGAAGACATGTCACTATTGTAAGAATAAAGGGCATATTAGAGTTGATTGCTATTCCTTGAAAAACAGAAATAAAGTTGTTGGTGCTACTGAGAAAAGGGAAGCAACCTGCTAACACAGTGGAGGCTAATATTTTAGAAGATGGATAAAGTTAATGAGAGCTTCTTGTGATTTTTGACATGGATTCCAAACTTTATGAGGAATGGGTTCTAGACTTTGCTTGTACTTTTCATATGTGTCCCAACAGGGATTGGTTTTCAACATGTGACGGAGTTTCGAGATGTGCAGTGATTATGGTAAATAACGCACTTTACAAAATTGTCGGAGTTACTACAGTCAGAATCAGAATGTTCGATGGGCGATCAGGATACTTACAAATGTAAGGCATGTTCCAGAACTGAAGTGTAATATCATATCTTTGAATGTACTTGACTCAAAAGGTTATAAATACACTGGTGAATGTGGAGTTTTGAAGGTGAGCCTGGGTGCTCTTGTTGTCATGAAGGGACAAAAAAACTCTACATAGTTGTACATTTTGTACGATTCCACAGTAATTGGACATGCAACAATTTTCCATAGTAATTGAAGATGCAGAACTTTCTACTTCTTCTTTAACATATGATGAAGTTACAAAACTTTGACATATGCAGCTCAAGCATATGAGTGAGAATGGCATGGCGAAGTTAAGTAAAAAGGGACTTCTTGATGGGCAAAAGACCAGAAAAATATTTGTTTTGTAAGCAATGTGTCTTTGGGAAACAGAAAAGAGTCAGATTCACGAAAGGAAGACACAGCATGAATGAAATACTTGAATATATCCATTCAGATCTTTGGGGACCTGCCAGGGTAACATCAAAAGGAGGCCATTATTACTTGTTGACAATGATTGATGATATCTCCAAAAAAGCAGACTGGAAAGCAAGTGAAACGTCTGCGTACAGATAATGGTTTGAAGTTTTGTTCAGATAAATTCAATAGTTTTTGTAGGGCTGAAGGCATCTTAAAATACTTGACAGTGCTTGGAACTCCTCAACAGATTGGTGTGGTAGAACGGATGAATAGAACTTTGATGGAAAAAGTTCGTTGTATGCTTTCAAATTCTAGGTTGTCTAAAACTTTTTGGGCTGAAGCTGCTACTACAGCTTGTTTTCTGATTAATCGCTCACATTCAGTTGCCATTGATAAAAAGACATCAAAAGAGGTATGGTCTGATTAACCTTCTTGCTATTCTGATTTGAAAATTTTAGGGTGTCCTACTTTTACTCATGTGGATAATGGGAAGTTAGAGCCTATGTCAAGAAAGTGCATCTTTCTTGGGTATAATCAGGTGTAAAGGGGTATAAATTGTGGTGTCCTGAGATAAGAAAGGTGGTTGTTAGTAGGGATATAGTATTTGATGAACTTGTTATGGTTTGTGGTTAACCTTTTAGGGATTTTGATAAAACTAAAGAGTAAAATCATTCAACTCCGGTGAAGTTCGAAATTGGTTCAGACGAACAATCAGAGGTTGCAGAAAAGTCTACTACAGATCAGTCTAGTTCAAGGTTGACAGACATTAATATCTTTCCTACTTTGCCTACACCGCCAACACCACATTATTTTATAGCTAAGGATGACATCGTAGATAGATTAGACCTCCACAGAAGTACGGGAAAGTAGATTTGGTAACTTATGCATTGAGTGTGGCTGAAGACATTGATTCCACTGAGGAGCCTGCTACATATTCAAAGACAGTCACAGTTGCAGTGATTCTAGCAGATAGATGATTGATATATAGGAGAAAACAAAATCATTGAGCAAAAATAATACTTGGGATTTGGTGAAATTACCTAGAAGTAAAAATATTGTTCGCTGCAAATGGGTGTTCAGAAGAAATGAAGGCACATCAGGGATTGAAAATGCTAGATACAAGGCTAGATTGGTGGTAAAGGGTTACAATCAGATTTCAGATGTTGACTTTACAGATGTGTTCTCACCAGTTATGAAGCATGGTTCCATCCGGACTTTACTTGGAGTGGTGACTAAGAATGACTTGGAGATTGAACAGATGGATGTCAAGACAGCATTCTTACATGGAGAACTTGAGTAGAGCATCTACATGCAACAACCAGAGGGGTTCATAGTCTCTGGAAAAAAAAGACTATGTGAGCTTATTAAAGAAATCCTTGTATGGACTAAAACAGTCACCGATGGAGTGGTATAAGATGTTTGATTCATTCATAACTACTCATGGTTTCTTCAGATGTAATTTTGATAGTTATATGTGTTGACCTTTGATTGATTTCATCCTTAATTTTTTTATTTTGAGTAATGATAGTTCAATATTAAAATCAATCAAGCATTGACAAAATCAACTTACAAATCGAAAATGAAGATCAAAGTGAAATTTAAGTATTCGAGTCAAATCATTCGAGAAGAAAGCTTAAAAGACAAACGTCAAGAAAAAGCAAGATCAAGAGTATGAGAGACGTCATTAAAGAAAGATCAAGACGAGAAGTTTAAGAGCAAACTTCGAAACAAGATAAAAAAACTAGGCTTCTTAGTTCAAATATAAAGATACTAATACTTTGATATTTAGTAATAAATGATAAAAGCTCAAAAATCGCTTTATGCTCGAAAATATTATTTACAAAAATACTTGCATAAAACAATTATTTTTTAAAAGTTTTCAACTTGATATTTTAAATTTTTTTTACAATGTTACTTACTCCTTCAAAAGCTTAAATCCAAAAAAAAAAAAAAAAGTCAAAGTCAACCGAACGTCTAGTTCGCCAACAGTAAAAAATCTTACCGTTCTGATTTTTGACGTACAACAGCTAGTTTCAATCATCCGATCAGTAGCGAACATCCGGTGGAGGTCGTCCGGTTGGTCAGACCTTTTTGCATTTTGACTGCTATAAATACCACTTCACTATACATTCAAAAATAGTTAGAAGAATGTTTTCTTAAAAAATCCTCTTTGAGCTTATACTTTTATATTTATTTCATTTATTTTTTCATAGCAAAAATTTTAATTTTTGAATCAAACTTCTTGAATCATTTCTCTCATCAAAACTTTTTATCTTTCTTTTGAACTTAATTTACTTATATCAATTTTAAAAGAGATATATTTTTTAAGATCTTTACATTTATTTACATAAACATTTCTACTTCTTCATATTTAAAACTTTGATTGATTAATCAAAAGCATCATATTCATCGAAGTTTTTAATTTCTCTCTTAGTACTTAATTTATCACAAATTATTCATTGAAAGAGAAATATATTTTTGAAAAAGATTTTTGCACTTACATTGTATAAACTATTCTTCTTCTTCATATTGAAACTTTGATTGATTGAACTAAACTTGTAAAATCAGCATATTCATCAAAGTTTCTCATTTTACTCTTAGTACTTAATTTATTACAATTTTCTATTAAAAGAGAGATATTTATTGAGAAACCCAAACCCACTAAACCATAACCCAACATAATCCACATTTACACAACCCAAGCCTAATACTAAACTATTATGAGGAAATTAGGTCATATACCCTTTTTTTTTACAGTGTTTTGATTAATACTCTTAAACTAATTAAACATTTTAAGAAAGTATTATTTAAGTCCTAAACCACCTAATTAACTACAACCAAAGCCCAACCTGATTAACTACAACGAGCCCAAACCACGTAATCATCTCCTCATCCTCCTCCTACTCAGAAATGTTATATCCTCCCCCATTCGTAGCCCCAAATCTCCAGAAGCGAAGTTACGAGCAAAATCCGAGCAAACCCAACTGTAAATCTCCATTTTCGACCTATTTTCCATCGATTTCTTCTTCGTCTTCCCTTCGTATCCATTCGGGTTCACATCCTCATTCGTAGAAATCGTCCAGAGGCAAAATCCGACCTATTTTCCATTGATTCCTTATCTACGAGCATAATCCGACTATAATTTCCATTTTCGACCATTTTCCATCGATTTCTTCTTCGTATATGTTCGGTTTCATTATCTCATTCTCATTTTGAACTTAAATCCCAATTAGCCGAAACCCTAGATCTAAAATCCGAAAATCTGATTTCAATTTCGATTATTAACTTGTATTTTTGCAATGGCTGAAAAAAATGGCTCGAAGAGGCAAAAAAATCTCGAAGAAGAACCATTATCTAAGAAGATAAAGAAAATTTCTTCATCCATTTATAAATCCAAGGTAGCAACATTTTTTTATGTTTTAGTATGATAATAATACTTGAAATTTGTTGTATCTTTAGTGGGTTTCAACTACAATTTATATTTGGGGAAAATGTATTGATGTATGCTTGGTAATAATTTCTGTTTCCCGTTTGTTTATATGTTTTTTTTGGACCACAAATGCTACTATACTTTAGGAAGATGAGTATCAATATATTAAAAACAAATAAAATAAACAAGTGAAAACAATGCACATATATGCAACTCTCTAAGCACAGTTTTTTGCATGTGATTAGATGATGACAAATTTGAATGTTGTAGTAATTAGTTTGCCCATTATGTTTAGTTTTTTTGTTTTTTTATTGCTATAATGTCGATTTTTTTTGTTTTTGTAGTTTAATAGACTTCACATGTTTTGTTATGTGGGATTTTTGTTGCTTGGATTTTTAAATTTATGTCACTTTTTTGTTATTTTCTGTCACTTTTTTGAGTGTTTGGCAAAAGTGATTCATGTACATGCATACGTTCACAGTGCTTGATATTTGCATGTAGAAAAGAGTTTTATATCATCTTGTAGTATCATAAGTGGTCAACTTCTAGTTAGCCTTTCTTCATGTTTATCACTTTTTAACAATTTGAATGATCATGACTTAACTTTGATGCTATTTTGTTGTCGCATTACATATCTAGAGGTTCACTTGAATCTAGGCAAATATGAGTTGACACTCATGCATGGACCTTCGGTTTTATGTCACTTTTCTTAGTTTTTGTGACTTTTTTAACTTTATGTCACTTTTTTATTTATTGTCACTTTTTTGAGTGTATGTACTCTTTTAGTAGTTGTATATTACAAATATATTTTCAGTCATTATAACATGTTACAAACACATTTTCCTAACTGTATTTTTTTTTCTTTTTGTAGGATTGGGATTTGTTGATTCCTCAATCATGTTTGTTTAAAGGAAATGTGACATTATTATCCTCACATGAGGTGATAACTGAACTAGATGAAAGTTTTACTTCATATCAAAGGACTTTGTTTAAGAATACATGCTTTGGTGCCTTCATTGATTTGAAGGAGATAGTATTACAACCACAATTGATACACCAGTTGTTGCTTAGACAAGTGAAGCAGCCTAATTCAAATGAAATGTGGTTCATATATGTAACAAGTTTGTGAGATTTTGAATTGAGGAATTTTGTTTGATATCGAGGCTAAAATGTACTGGAAATATGACTTTACTCGATATAAAAAGAATAGTCGTTTGAAAGATCCGTACTTCAAAGATTACCAAAGAATTTCAACAAAATATGTTCAAGAAGTGTTTTTAAATTTGCCTCCTGACACTTTAGATAAAGATGTTGATATAGGCATAGTTTATCTGATTACATCCTTCCTTTTTGGTACATCATATCATATGGTGGTTGATGACTCATTTTTTTATCTTGTTGAGTATGAGGAGTTGAATTCTTTTTCATTGGGTATAGAAGTTTTAGTATGACTCTATCATCCCTAAAGTGTGCATTTCATCAGAGAATGAAGAATATTTTTATAGAAGAAAAAGTTTTTGGAGTATAGGTTGAATGGATTCCTAGTTGCTTTTCAAATATGGATTTATGAAACTGTCCCTGCTATTGCTCAAAAGAATTACTGCATTAAGCATAAATCTCAACGTCTTCGGATGTTGAGTTGGAGTTCTAATCAGCATGTGACATCCGTGGGGTTAAGAAAGAGGATTTTTGATTTGATTAAAGTAAGTTTTGTACCATTTTATTATTTATTTTATGTCTTTAGTTTTTTCTGTTATTTATATGATTATATATTTTTCAGTTGGAAGTAAATCGAATTATGCCGCTTGAAGCAGAGAATGAAGAAGAGTATTCAACAGGTTTATTTGTTGAAGGTTTGGGGGTTAACAAAGATGAAGATGATGATTTTGAACATCCCATTGTTCAACAGAAAAAAATATTAGATGGAGGAAAAGCAAAATCTGTTGACCGAGCCGGAAAGTCTGTAGAAAAAAAACAAAGGGAAGATTGACGAGGTTTGTGGGCATTTATTCTTTTTACAATTTTTTGTCATTTCGATTTCTTGCTTCTTATTATTTTGTGTTCTTTTCATGAAGTCTAGCAATCGAATGAAGAACTTTTGAGACGACTGTCTGAGGTTGAACTGAAAGTTGTTCAATCAAATGATCTGATTTTAAAACATATTACAGATCTCGAAATTAAAATTCAGTCAAACCCAATGAGGACCGTCTAAAAAATGTTGAAGAAATGATTAAAACAAATGAAGAATTACTGAAACGCAAAGTAGACAAGATGTTAGCTATGCATCAAGAACCAATGAATGTATTTAAGAGTTTTCGAGTTTAAAATTTATATTGGTGACTTTTTGTCACTTTTGAGTATTTTTGTGACTTTTTCGTGTATCTTTGTGACTTTTTATAGGAAGGCATGGAGATCTTAACTGATAAAACAGATAAGGTGTTTAATGAATTTCCTAGTTTTTCTTTAGGAATAGAGTTTGAAATAAGTGGTGGGGAAAAAGAAGTTGAGGTGCCTGTCAGAAAAAGTGACAAGGCAGTGGAAAAGGTGACAAGGAAATTGAAAATAGTGACGGAGAATTGAAGAAAGTGATAAGGCAATTGAAATGAATTTGAATGATGAAATAGAATTTCATGAAAATGATTGATTAAGAGTTGCTGATATTGTTGCTCTTGGTTTAGCAAAAAATCGAGTACTTGCGTTTTCATTTTATTATATTTTTTCCTCATGACTTATGTATGTTTTTACATTAATATAATTTGATATTTGCATTTTTATTATTGTTCATGTTCCAGTGTGTTGCATCACCAACTAATGAAGGCAAATTTGAAGCACTTGACAACGAATTTGAATTGAAAGATGAAGTCTGGGAAAATGTTGTAGAAGTCACGGCTGCGATTGAAGTTGAAACTGGAATTGAAGAGGAAATTTTTGAAACTATTGATATTGATGATGACGTGACCCTAGACATGCCGTTGAAGAGACAAAAGAAACCTGCAGCGCTTCTTCAGTCCCCTTGGGTCAATGAATATGATTCTACATCGAGGACTAAGAAACGTATTGTAAAATGCACTTTTGCATTTTGAGTTGGTTTGGGTCCTCCAATGGGAAATGATGTTGATGTTTTTGAGTTTTAGGTTATGAAGGGATTGATAAAAAAAATAAGGAAGTTGTTACCAATATTTGTTGTTAGCGAATTTTTTAGTAAAGTGACATTTCATGTGACTTTTTGTATTATATATGTGATGTAGACAAACATTTCAATGATGAAAATTCTATTATCAATCATTGCTTCTACTTTGGTGATATTGCTGTGTCTATGAAATAGTGGTGGTACGAATTGTTTATTCCAAACGAATGTCTTGAAGACACGATAATTTATTTTATTTGTTGGTGTTTTAAGATTATTTTATATAATTTTTAGTACAATTGTTGATTTGTAATTTTTCCCTTTTCGTATAGCATATCGATGCGTGTTTCTATTACTTGAGGAAAATGTTAAGGCATGGGAGGATATAAGCATAAAGGTTACAACCACAAACTTTAGCCAAATTAGAGGGTTGTATGCCGAATTTTGCCAAGACAATTCTGCTTTTAAAAAAATAGACTTCTCTTCTTTCATATGCTATTGGGTTGTATATGCCGTATAATACAAGTTGGAGACTTGTTGACCAGGTGCTTATGCCAATTCGAATGTCAAATTCAGCCCATTGGATTCTCTATCATTTTGACATCCAACATATGTACCTTAATGTATATAATTCGTATCACAAGATTGTGAGAAAAGCTTTAGTAATTGAGGCTGTTAAACCATTTTCTGATATATTTCATATTGGCTTCTTTGAGGGAAAAGGAATTTCGGAAGAAGATGATTTGAAACCATTGGTTGTAAAAATGATTCCCAAATTTCCNAGCCCATTGGATTCTGTGTCAATTTGACATTCAACATATGTGCCTTCATGTGTATAATTCATACCACAAGGTTGTTAGGAAAGCTTTAGTACTAGAGGCTGTTAAACCATTTTCTGATATATTTCATATTGGCTTCTTTGAGGGAAAAGGAATTTCGGAAGAAGATGATTTGAAACCATTGGTTGTAAAAATGATTCCCAAATTTCCATAGCATAATAACATGTTAGATTGCTTTCTAAAGATTTTTTTTTTTTTTTGTTTTCATTTGACATTCAAGTGTGTAATTGTCTAAATTCCTTTTCTTTTTTGCATACAGTAGAGACTGTAGAATATACGTAATTAAGTATGCCCAGTACTTCATTAACAGAAAGTTAAATGAAATACCAAAAACATTTAACATTCCACTGGTTAGAAGAAACTGGTAGCTCAATTATATACTTATGGAAAGAAGAAGCAAGATAAGGGTTATGATACAGATAATGAATAGGTCTCAAAAGGAGACTGTTTCTGAAGAAGAAGAAGAAGGTGATTTTGAAGAAGTTGACATGTCTTGTTATGTAATGACTGATCTAGTTAGAATATTTTGTCGATGTACATAAATTAGTTGGTATGTAATGACTGATCTAGTTAGAATATTTTGTGGATGTACATAAATTGGTTGATAGTTAATGTATGTAATAACTAATTGGACAAAAAAGTGACAATGTTAATAGTGGCAGGATAGCTTCACTTGTTAATTTTTGAAGTTTTGAACATGTTTTTATTACAATATCAATAGATCAGGGAAGTTGGTGATGTAACTGATCAATATTAGTACTAGTATCTAACTATAACATGTTTATAACTTCTAACATGCTAGCATCTTGTAGAACAAGAAGTGACATAATGTCACTTTTTAATAAAAGTGATAATTAAAACGGTGACATTGTCACTTTTTTTTAACATACTAGTCACTTGTATATCACTTGGTATAATCGAGGTCGAACCTATCTTACTACTCCAAGGTTATAGTACACTATATCATCTGGTTTAGTAAGGCATGTCATAACCAGTTATCCTAAGAATTGCAATATATTACCTAACTATAACATGTTTGTAGCTTTTGACATGTCAAAATCACTTTTTTAACAAAAAAAGTGACAATGTCACTTTTTTGACACACCGTGTCACTTTTTTAAACTTTATGTCACTGGTTGTGGTAGTTTGATATTTTGTATTCATGTTGAAAGGCTGAGTGGAGGATGCTGGAACTTGATCGATTTATTAAGTAACAATGCTTCTAACTGTGGATCAAATGTCAATAAGTATGATATCCATTGTCACATAAACATACACATAACAAACCATTTTTTAACAGACTCATCTCCATCAAAATCTATTGTCACTTTTTTTTAGCAAAGTCACATACATTATAAACTTCAGAATTGACATTTTGCTTAGGATATTTGAATTGAAAAACATTCTAAACTAAAAAATATCAAAAAATATGGTTTCATATGTCTTCCAACTTTCGTTTCTTTTGTGGTTTCTTTTTCAGATTTGTTGAATTTTGACATGATCTACGATTGTGACCATTATTCCCACATCTTTCTCATTTTGCACTTTGTACTTTCTCTCGTTTTCATGGTATCTTTTTTTCTTTAGGTCTTCCGAATTTTCTTTTTGGATTAGGAGTCAAGACTACTCTTGCTTTTACCTCATCCCGTACATCCAATCACTGTGATCTCCAAGTGAAAAAATTGTTCCACTATAGATTTGAATATACATATCTGTTGTGTAATATACCGAACAATATGAACATGAATCTCCTTTTATTTTTGCAATAACCGTAAGTGCGTGTGCACACGGAATCTTGTCCACTTGGAATTGGTTGCATGTGCATGTTCTTTCTTCCATATTCAACAAATATGAGGCACAACCATCATTAACTTGATACTATCGAATTTGAAGTTGATACCTGTGTGAATAATACAACAAAATAGTTGTCTTTTAAGAATGTAGGATCTATTACTATAACTCGTCTACAATACTTCCACCCTTAAATAGATGCTCCTAATGCCATGAAGAGGTACTTGAATTTGTTGTCCTCATATGTCTCTATTTTTGTAACTGATCTGGGATTTGTTTGTTCTATCAGGTACAAGTATTCCAGAAACTTTTCATATGAATCCGTGGGATCTCCTCTCACCAATTCCAATGCTTCTCCTTAGATCTCCAAGCTCTCTCATAACTCATCGACACTTCATATGTATTCATCATGTCACTTATAATGTATGTAGGAGTGTATCTTGTTTTTGTTGAGATATACTTGTACATGATAAATTCTCCTACTATTGAGCTGGTTGCTTAACGATGATCTTTTAAAATGATGTTTTTTGAACATATATGATCATTTTTAATATACCTTACCTTGAACATATATGTTCCACCAAGTCTTGAACCTCTAAAAGTCCATTTGGACTTCTCATCAATACACTTCAACACATATTCTTTCTTGTCCGACTTACTTACTTTGAATTGAAAGTTATTGTGCATCGTATATGTCGAAATACTTCTCTTAACCAACGTCTTGTTCTTTAACACTTTATCTTTTGAAATTCCATCCATAGTGACTTTTGAAATGATATCGCTTCTTCCTTCACTCGTTGTTTCTTCAACTCTCGATATACTATTATAGACATAAACAATAATTTCTTCCATACTACGTAATTTCTGAATTGATGTCACAAAATTATCAGTTACGACTTCATAAAACTGCAGTTGCATCATATCATTTTTTTCGAAATCAGCAGCCTCCAAACGTTTTATATTATTAACAAATTCAATTTCGTGACTTTTTGATACCGTTGTTACATCCACACACAATGGAAAACTTGCAAGATCTTTATCCTTCATCTTGAGTTCCAAATAAAATGTTAGAGAAATTTCAAATGAAATCTCCATTAAAGGTAGGTTTTTCTTCACTCTATATTGTATTTTTATTCTTTGTGTTGATGCACTTAGTTTTATCACAGAAAATATCATGCACTCAAGGTTGTTGTATGTGCAATCCATTGGTACAACAATTCCAGTTATTTTCTCACTTGTATATTCATTATCTTGCGTCAATTTGCCTCCATAACAAATGAAGATATTAATTTTATCCATATCTACAATAAGATTACAAAGAAATTGTGTGAGAGTTTTTTTTTTTTTTTAAAAAGTGACAGTGTAATATACATCTAGTTAATGAGATACTATAACTTTTTTTGAGAAAACATATAAAAGTGATAAAATTCACATTATCATTGAGCAAACACCTTGCATGCATGAATGTAATTGATTCAAAGTTTTCTTTTTCATACGTATTAACATAAAACAAGGCTTGAATTCATACATTCAAATTTTCAAAACGCACACATAAGCATCTAATTAATTATTCCAATGAGATACTGTGACTTTTTCATATGAAAGTAACATAATGTCACTTTTTCATAGAAAAGTGAAAGAATTTACATTCTTCTTTTGTCAAACACCATGTATGAATTAATGATTTAATTGATTCAAAGTTTTCTTTTCATACGTATTACCATAAAATGGGGCTTGAATTTGTATGGTCAAATTTCAAAAAAGCACACGTATGCATCTAGTTCATTACTTCAAGGATATAGTATGTCTCTCTCTTTTTAGAAAAGTGACAGAATGCCACTTTTTCATAGAAAAGTGGTAAAATTCACATTTTCCTTTTGTCAAACACCTTATATACATCAGTGATTTTATACGTTAATTTTTACTTAATTACCGTTTAATTAAAGTTTATCAATTTTTTTAAACTGTCCCAAAATATAGGGTATTTGTGTAAATAGCCCAACTATTATTCCCAAGGCACCCTACAATCTCAAACCCTCGACCCAAAACAGACAAAAGCACAAAATCCCATAACCCAACAGATAGCGTCGCATAAAGCCCAACAAAATTAATCCGCCCATTACTCATCTAGCCTTAATCCTACTCCCAACCGTCGGTCCATGTTCATCGCCGGCACCTCGTCACCTTGCCCAAACCTCCACCACATCACCGTCGCCAGCCTCAATCCGCAGTACAGTGTAACACTCAAACCCCGTAACACCACCACGACCCAACCACACAACCTGCCCAGCTGCCCCGAATCCATAATCTACTACCGTCGCCTGGTATGCTCACCTGCAACCCAACTTTCCAACAAATTGATCGATGTCTATTAATGTCTTCTTCTTCCATTCCTCCATCGCCGTCAATCCTGCAGCAAATACACTTCACAACCACCCACGTCATACCGTCAAGTTGCTGCTCCAAATAGACCAAATCTACCGCCTTATTCAACATCAGCCAACATCATCGGCTGGTTTTCCCCATCACATATATTTCGTTCACAGTCTCTAAACCACCATCGCCAACCCGCCACCTCCAAGCTCATTCTCTATTCTTCCCACCGTAAATCGCTACCAAATTCTTGGAACCACAGCGACAAGAATCGCAGACCCAATCGATCGCCAGCAACCAGACCACTAAAAGTACCACTTTCGTCCTTCACTTATGTAAGCTTTCTCTGGTCTACAGCTCCGGAAGACAAAAGAAGAAGCCAACATCGTGAAGTCTTGGTCCTGGCCTATGAAAATAGTGAATTTCTCGAGCAGCTAGTCCATATCTCCTTGCAGATGACTTAGTTTGGGAATATATTGTGCATCACCTGCAGCTTGATTTGCGTCTCATAAGGTATATCGATTTTGCATTTTGAAAGCCATACTTTCTATTTTAATGTTTGTGGCTGGTCAAATTCCATATTTTCCATTAAAAACATAAAAATAAAAGTAAATAAATACAAATTGTTCTTTTCAAACAAACAATCCATAAGAAATAATGTCATATAATTGCGGTAGCACGTCCTTCAATCACTACCACAATCATGTACCTTACCCTTCCACTTATCAATACAATTATTCTTCATCTAGGACCTTTATCGGGGACTTAAATTCTCCTTCTAGGCAACATGCACTCCAACTATGGGATTTAAATGGTCTCACTGAGCCTGACTCATTTCTTGATTTGTTTGCTAGTCTTGAAAAATTCTTTGAATTTCACAACTTGAATAACTCTCGTTATCTTTGTCTTGCTAATTTGGCACTTGTCGGATCTTGGAAGTCATTTTCGCGTAACATTGATAACCTAGGTTAACATCCTATCATTTTGTGGGATGAGACGAAATGAATCCTAAGTAATAAATATGTTCTTTTGTATTATCGAACTCAATTGTTAAGTCAAAATCATTTTTACACAGTAGGCAAGGTACGTCCATTGTTAGTGCATTTTTAGCTTACTTCGAAGAGTTATTGAACAATTAATATATTTATGAAGCTCTCCATATCATAGCGTCTATGCTTATTGATGGTTTAAATTTTGAAATCTAGCCTGATGATATTCGTGCATTCCAATCTTTAAATAATGTTTACTAACAGGCTAACCTATGAGGCATATCCTTCCATCTTCGTCAAGCATCTCATAAGCTCGATCTATCACTCCAGTCTAGACAGTCACATTCCGAGTTTAGTTGTGCTTCTTTTGAGAAAGATAAATGAGTTTTTTATTATCAAGCTAATCGAATATTCTGATAGTAAGGATGAGAAATTACCTATTGTGTTTGAACTTCAAGCCAAATAGCCTAGCCGTCCTCGATTTTCATGTGGAAGTCATTTTTGCCTAATCCTTTTTATGATTCTAACGTTGCCTTTGATATAACTTTTCCTCCACAGTGTGATACTCTCCTAGTTAACACACTGCACCGATACGGATACGTGTGTCCAACACGATACGTGTCGAATACGTCGCCCCGCGATTTTTTTTAAAAAAAAGTACAGACACGACACGTCATCGACATGTTGATTAAAATTCTTAAAAATTCTTCATTTATATAATATAAATTTAGTTTTATACTTGTTATTAATTTTTCTTGTTGAAATCTTTTAAACATAAGTACCTATTTGTTACTTGCTAATAATTTTGAATTAACAATATATAATATTTCTAATATAAAAAGAAAAAAAATGATTACGGTAGAGTGTCCGTAAAGTGTCGATATCGACTCGTGTCCGATATGTGTCGGACACGGACACACTACCCTAATTGAAGTGTCTGTTCTACAGAGTTGCACATGTTCCAAGGTTATTGTTCGATCACATACTTTTACTATCGACATTTGGTTGTTACCTACTAATTTCCATCATATTACTTTAGCTCTGTACTTTGTTGATTTTCACGCGGAGTTTAAAAGTTATATTGCTTTCAATCATGAAATTTATGAGCTTGCATCTAATGCACTTTTTAGGCACATACTCTTTCATGTTGTTTCTTATGCTTTGTTGCGTATTTTTTTGACACGATTTCCAAAACATGTGAAGAAAAAATTGGACCAATCACTTGAAATTAAACTAATTGACTGGCCATTACATTGGAACGAATATTTTGTTTTCAATATAGCAGAATTATTTCCTTATTACGACATATTCGAGCCATCGTTGTAGCACTCATTTATTTCTGCAGATCAGTCTACTATGATAGTGCATTGTGCTTGTTATATGGATTCTATGGTCATTTTTGTGAATGAGTTGCACAAGTTACTTATTGGGATTCTTTATCGCTAATTCATTAAAAGGAAAGATCATCCCCCTTGATCAGATCAAATGCTTCTGAATATTTTATAGTTTCAGTTGTTAACATATGGATGGTATCGTTATTTGGTCAAGAAGAAAGATTGACCTCCTTGTGGTAAGAAGTTACAATCTATCTTGGCAGAGTTGAGTTGTCTCAGCCAGGGAGAAATGATGGAATGTTATAAGAGATAATTATTTATTTAGTTTTCAATTTTGATGCATATTTTAGAAAATCTGATTAGAGAATGATTTAATAGCTTTTATAATATTTCGTTGCTTAGAATAGGGCCTTTTGAAACCTTATATGAAGGGGACTTATACGATGTAATTGAGACGAGCTTTGATTTATGAAATAAACAGATTTTCTTCCCCAATTTCTCTTTTTTCTCTCCATCTTTTTCTCTCTTTCCCTCCTTTCTCCTCTTCCCTCCCCTTTCCCCTTCTATAATTCTCGTATTGCATCCTGCTTCAGTACCACATAGTTGAGTTATTGTCCTTCTGTTTGGAAGATGTTTCATTCTATTCTCTGATTCTTTTATTTTACATATGAGGATGATGTATTCAATATTAAGATAAAAAGAAGAAACGGGAAAAAAAAAAAGGCTTAGTTGCAATTATTTACTAATTGTTGCTTTATTTTTGGAGGTAGACTTGCATTGATGTTGGGTTTCTTATGTTGAGGGAAGAGTTTTGAATAACCACTGAGGCTTGCTTTGGCAAGTTATTTCAAAAAGTGTTGAGGCTCAAGTACAAGGCATAAACATCCGGCAACCTTTGCTTAGCTTGCTTGAGGGTTGACAGCAATTTTATGGAGCAAAAGGGCGAACTTCCAATTTTTTGAAGTCATAGTACAACGGATTGATTTTAATTTTTTTTGGTGACCTAATTACATACTGTTTGATAACCAATATCGTCAATGATAATAATAACTGTCTTTTTTTCATCAAAATTTTGTTTATGACGTGTAGGACGGATAGTGAACAATACTGCGCCCACAAATTCCATCATGGTGTGATCTGGAATGGAAGTCATTAATGGAATGTTGTTGGGCCTCTGATCCTGCCCAGAGGCTCTCTTTCTCCGAAATCTCACAGAGGTTGAGAAACATGGCCTCAACGAAGAATCTGAAATGACATGTTCATTGAAAAGTTATTACAACTTCACTCAGAAGGTTCGTCGGCTTACTTAAGAGGAAATGGGTATATGGGATTTCAGTCCCAATAATGCACCTGCTAATAATAGACTGTTCAATATTTATGCTCTTTACGTGAACTCTCATTGTATTATCGTGTTGTTCTATTAAGTGTAATAATATGCCTTTTTAGACAAATTACAAATAGTGCAAACTTTATACAGTAGCAGAGATTGATAATTTGCATTGCCAGAATGCAAGTCACAAGATTTATTACTTATTCTATTTTTTCCTGTTCATTTAAAATGCTTTTCCTGGATGTAATGAGATTGCAATTTAAATGTGCAGGGAATTTGATGTTTTTTATGATTCCTGGTTTCTTAAATTTGAAGTCGGTGGTCATCAGAGGCGATATTGATGGGATAATAAAGGCTATTGATGGGACAATATTGCACTATGCAGTTAAGCTTCACAATATAGTAGGATATATATCTACTTTATACTTTTGGCGCTATCATATACTACACATAAGCACAACTCTCTTGCATCCCTTTTAAAAATTTCACGACTATACAGTAGGTTGGGGATTATTGCGCATGTGAATCTGTCTTGAGATGTTGACTAGAATGAATATTTCATGGTTTTATGCATTATGCAAAACATTCTTTATTAAAGTATCCTGTTCTTATAAACCTAGCTTAGAATTGTATGAGGGAAGAGTATTTGGTTTCTTGTTCTGCTCATTTATGTATTTGACTGATAGGAGAATGAATAGGTTGCTTTGGTTCTCATGGGAGAAAATAATAAAACATCGGCATTTCTTGGAACAAGTATTACTGATGCTCTTGTTTGTAACTAATTTCTGCTGTAAAATTGTCGAACAGTATCCGCATTCTAGGATCTTTCTATTCGTTCTGTATTCAGTTTGTTAATTGGTGATGGAGAAAATGTTACACCCTAAGAACTTCGCTTCGACTGCACAAAACATGCACGACTCAGTGTAGCCCGAGGCACATGTTTATATATTCTTATTTTCCTTTACTTTTTCTGTTCTCTTATGTATCTTACTTCATACGGTTGGTTTTCTTGTTTGGAAGTCCGATTTACCTAGTGCAACATTTTAACTACACATAGTGATGTAGTTATGGAAGCAAAGAAAATTGTTAAAATGGTGTGAAGGTGCAGAAATCCAATAAATAATAACAAAAAAGAAAACAGTTGCATCACTGTTGGAAAATAAACCAAACCAAATCATGATCACTGAAGTTTTCAAGTGTCATTTACTAAACATTATTTTAGTCAAATGTCTACTAGTATTCCGATAGATTGAGTATTTGAAGCAGTCTTCTTGGATGCGTAATAACCACATTTATTTTGATGTATTTTCCTATGCCCTCTAGTATGTATAAATAAGACTCTAATCTGTAGTAACTTTTCAAGGCAATAAGATTAAGTATTTTTTATTATATTTTCGAACTTTGTTTGCGTTCAAACTAGTATCAGAGCCTAAAAGGAATATTCAAATAACCTAGTGTCTCTTATTCCTTGTTTCAATGGGAAAGATTAAGATTATTGGAGTCGCAATATGAAGTTTTGCTGAAATCATTGAAGCTTTATAATATTGTTGATTAAGGTTTTGAGATCCAAATACTGAAGATGGATTGACTCAAACACAAAGAAATCCTTTGAATGAAAGAGAAAAATAAAGTCAAGCTATTTTTCATATTTACCAGGTCATTGAAAGACTCGTGCTTGAACGAATAGCAAAAGTTTAAACTTCAAAGCAGGCTCGAGAAATTTTGTAGTAGGCATGCCTCGGATAAAAGAGAGTAAGAAATGTACGCTTTCAATCCTTGAGATTAGAATTTGAGAAATTGGGATGAAAGAAGAAGAAAATATTTCTGATTACTTCACAAGGGTTACAATAATAAATCAGATGATATTCAATGGCAAAAGTTTACAAGATCAAAAGGTTGTTGAAAAGATTCTTCGAAGTCTACCACCAAGGTTTGATTTCATAGCTGCCACAATTAGGAATTTAAAGACTTGGAAACAATTTCATTAGATGATTTACTTGCATTGTTAAAATCTCATGAACTGCAAGTAAAGCAAATGAATCCTTCACACCCTGACCAAGCACTCTAGTTCTAATACTTTCAGATGAAGAGAAAGATGAAGATCTGGAGGTTGAGGGAGAGAGCACCATTCTAACGGAATAGGAATAGGATTTCAAAGTGGTAGAGATTCAAAAGAATAAGAAAAGGATGATCACACAAGCAATTTTCGAAAAGTTTGAGATCGAGTATATTAACAAAAAGGTAGAAAAGATATAGTTTCATTCATAAAAATGACAGCCGTGAAAAGTATACTTTTGAAACTTTATTGACTTCATTGTTAACATGTGAATATAATCATAATGATGATGTTTGGTATTTGAATAGTTGTGCGAGTAAGTGTTGTAAAACAAGCCAATTTGTAATAACTCGATGATAGAACTTATACCACTTGTCATGAACATTAAAACCAAGAAAATACGACAAGATAAAATGAATAACACAAGATTTAACGTGAAAATCCAAATTCGGGAAAGCACGAGCAGAGGCGGAGAATATACTAGAATCAATAGAAAAGAAATATAAAATATTCTCGCAAAACTCTTAATCTATCTCAAAATATCCTTTCCCTGGTCGGTGCCTGTGCCCAAGCGTCCCATCACTGTCCAAATACTCCAAATGCATTTTTCATCCATTCCAAATTCGTTCTTCCAATCAAATTCCTAATTTTTGATGAAATTTGATCCATCTTCAAACCAAACTTCCAAAGTAAAATTGTTTATGCCTCATTTATCAATCAAATAACCCAAACCTAATCGAAATCGGAATTTGGGTCATATACTCATATTCTAACAATTTCTCCATTGACACAAATTCCAATGCAAAGAATTATTTTTCAAGCAATTCTCCAAACAGCGTGTTACAAACTCCACCTCTTCTACCATGTCCTTCCGAGCATACTCAACAAGCCTTAGATATTAGCAGAACTAACTTGGGCCCCAAACCTACTTGAATCATCCCATTTACTTCCAACTCCACTTAAATTGCCAAACATACTCGAATCACCACAAGTCACATGATCATTAAGATCAAAACTAGCCCCACTTGAGCTAGTGGTAGGTTCTACAATACCATTGCTCGAATCACCACCAGCAAAACAATCACAACCAAATCTAACCGAGTTACTACTTATTGAACCATAAGCCTAAGCTACATCTAAAATGATGTACAAACCTTCCAAAACATATAATCGGGACTTTATTTGTCCATTCAGCACAACTCTGTAACCCTTGCTAACTTTCAGAACTCTACATCTATCGGTACACGTATACCATTTTGAATCGAGATTACTCAAGAACATTATATTTCTATTCAAAGTATGAACATGTCTCACTTCACCAAGTGTCTTAACCTTTTTATCAAACATCTTGATTTTCACTTTACCAATACCAATTATCTTACAAGGCAAATTATTTTCCATCACCATGGAACCCCTTGTAATAATTTCATATGTTGAAAACCAATCACTATTGGAACACATATGAAAAGTGCACGTTGTATCAAGAATCCAATCCTCGTTCGGTTTGAAGTTACCGTTAGAAATCACCAAAAGATCTCCACCACTACAATCTTCTTCTAGGAGACTAGTTCACCAAAATTATCAGGATGTCCCTTCTGATCTGTAGCAACTATTTTATTCATGTTCTGCCACTTCAGGGTAGTCTTTCTTCTTGTGTCCCTTTTTTTTTTTGCAGAAATAATAGACTATATCACTATCATTAGCATTTGACTTGTCCATTCTATGACCACCCAAATCTCTCTTACTAACAACAAGACACTCTGCCCGGGCCTCTAATCCGACGACTAGTTGCTTTATCTTCTCTCTAGAATAAAGCGCGTCATAAGCCTCGTCAATGGTGAGAGTATCTTAACTATACAAGACAGTGTCCCTGAATGTCATATATGAAGCGGACAACGAGCATAGCAAAATCAACCCCTAAGTCCTCTTCATCGTACTTGACTCGATGGTCTCCAAATCAACAACGATGTCCTTAAATGTAGATAGTTAATCTTCCAAAGAACCACCTTTTGTCATGAGATGTGAATATAAGTGCTACTTTCGATGCAATTTGCTAGTTAGACTCCGAGTCATGCATAATTGCTCTAATTTCAACCATAATGCAGCACACTTTTCTCCTTTACCACGTCCTGAAGAATTTGATTTAAAAGATGAAAATGTATCTGTGATAGGGTCTTCCGACCCTCACGTTGCTTCTCCTCTAATGTCAATGTTGCAGGAATTCTATTATATTCCAACAAAGTATCATCCAAATTTAATTGAATGATAACTACTCGTATCTTGATCTGCCACAAAGAAAATCTAGTGTAGATATCCAAAAGCAAAATTTCAAACTTCATATTTGCTATCCTGAAACAATCAAACCTCGTTCTGAATTGATCAAACCTTGTTTTAATACAAGACCAAACTGGCTTCCCCAATAACTTCAATTCTTGGCTTTGATACCACTTGTTGTAAAACAAGTCAATTTACAATAATCCGATGATAGAACTTATACCATTTGTTACGAATATTAAAGTTAAGAAAATATGATAAGTTGAAAAAAAAATCACATAAAAACATAAGATTTAACATGAAAACCCAAATTTGGGAAACCTATGAACAGACGCGGTGAATTCACTAGAATCATTAACAAAGAAATACAAAATGATCTCGCAAAAATCTCAACCTATCTCAAAATATACGAGTTTATCTCTCTATATAATTTAGATCATCTCACTTTGATATTCTCTCAATGCTATATAATGTTTTGTTATGCCTATTTAAGGCTACGTCAAGTATATATAGGAGCCCAATTTTGATATTTTGAGTGAACTAGAATGTAAGAATCATAATCAAAATTGAATTACGGTCGAACAGTGGGGGCCTAGGCGCCCATGGAGACACCCAGCCTCTGTTTCATGTTTCGCTTGCCTACGCCTAGGCACTGCAACCCGGTCACATGCACCTCGTTACTGTTCTAAACACTCCAAATGCGTTTTTCATCTATTCTAAAGTCCTTCTTCCTATCAAACTCCAAATCTTTGATGAAATTTGATCCCTCTTCAAATTGGACTTCCAAACCAATTTTTTTTATACTTCCATTATAAATCAAACAACCCAAACCTAATTCAAACAAGAATTTGGATCATATTCTAACGGTGAGCATATGACTGAAAATAAAAAAATTGTTTTCTAAACTGTTGGAGTCAAGATTTGGGCAAGTCAAAATTGGAGATACTAGAGCTTTTGCAATTAAAGGGATTGGAGATATAACAATTGAAACTAAGTCAAGAAAGCTTAAGAAAATGTCTGAAGTTTATTATATACCTAGTTTGCAAAACAGTTTGGTAAGTGCTGGCCATATTTTAGATAAATTTACAAGATAAAGTGTGCATTTTGACTAAAAACAATTAGGTTGTGACTAAGGTCACTTTGGCATCGAATAATCTATTTCCTATCTAGCTGAAAGTTACTAACGTTGCTTCTCATTTCACTAGCACAAATGGAGAAATTTCAAAATTGTGGCATGACGTGTGGTCATTTAAATTATGGAGGTTTGAAATTGTTAACAGAAAAGAAAATAGTTATTCCTCGAATTGATCAACTTCGTGAAGCTTGTGAGGCCTGCCAACTTGGAAAGCAACACATAAGTTCATTTTCACACAAGTCATCTTGACCACTGTAGCTTATACATTCAGACTTATGCAGATATTAAGACATTTTATCTCTTTCATTGATGATTTTAATAGAAAAGTTTGGAAATATTTCCTAAAGAAAAATTTGATGGCTTTCAAGCTTTTAAAGATTTTAAAGTTAAAGTTGAAAAGCTTTCAGGATTCTCTATTAAGACATTCAGAACTGGTTGTGAGACTGAGTATCTATCAAGAGATTTTGAAAAATTGTACAAAGATCTTGGAATAGAACATGAACTTATTATTTGGTATTCTCCATTGCAAGAAGTTTGAATAACTTGACTCCATATGAAGCCTGACATGGTTCTAAATCAACAGTTTCACACCTAAATATCTTTGGTAGTCATGCTTTTGTCTATATTCCAAATGCTATAAGGAATAAATAGGAAGATAAAGCTCAAAAATGCATTTTTGTTGGATATAGTGAAAGGTTTAAAAGTTATAAATTATACAATCCATTGACAAAGAGAATTGTGAGAATTGTAGGTGTAAAGTTTGATAAAAATGATTTAATCAATAATTTTTCAAGGAGGAGCTATCACTTCAAATGAAAATTGCGACGATTCTTCATCTTCTAGTTGTGGATCTCTTTTACCTCCAAGTTCTTTTGGAGGAGAAGAGTCTGATGAAGGGCTAACAAAAACAAGAATAAGAAATTTGCAAGAAATCTATGAGTCTACATATCATACTAATAAAGAGGGTGCTATTTTGTTTGCATTTTTTTAAGGTTAAAATCCAATTTCATATGATGCAACAATAAAGAAGAAAAATGGAAAAAAAAATATGAATAAAGAAATTGATACCATCGAAAAGAATAGTAGATGGGAGCTCACAAATCTGCCACCATAGGAGTCAAGTGGGTATTCAAAACTAAACTCAATTCTGGCAATTCAGTCAATAAACATAAAGCTCGTCTTGTAACAAAAGGGCATGTGCAAAGAAAATGAGCAACTACAATGAAGTATTCACTCCGATCTCTAGACTAACACTATTTGACTTATAATTTCTCTAGCTGCTCAAAATAATTGGAATTTCTTGCAAATGAATGTTGAATCTGCATTTAAAAAACGATTTTATCCAAGAATAGATTTATGTCGAACAACCACTTGATTTTTTAAAAGAGTGAGGAGAGTATAAAGTTTACAAGTTGAAAAAGACTGTATATGGTTTAAAACAATCAATAAGAGCATGGTATAGTAGAATCAATGCATTTTTTATGGCATTTTTTATCAAGCAAATGTTCAAAATACTCTCTTTGGATAACTAATAGTGATCTTGCGAAACATGTTGACAGTAAAAGTACATCCAGTTATGGTTTTAGTATTGAAAGTAGAGTAATTTGTTGGAGTTCCAAGAAAATCAATTGTTGCTCTTTCAACAACGAAAGCTAAATATATTACAGTATCTTTTGCCAAATTGTATGGTTGCAAGGAATTTTGGAGAATCTAAACCACAAACAGGATGTGTCTATAACTCTTTTTTGAGACAACAATTCATCAATTTCTTACAAAAGAACAAGTTCTACACATAATGACTAAGCACGTTCATATAAGGTATCACTTCTTGAGAGAACTTGTTCATGATGGAATAATTCAAGTTAAATACTACAAAAGAGAAGCTCAAGTAGTAGATATCTTTACAAAACCACTTGGAGGTCAAAGCTTCAAAAAACAACTTGCTAGACTTGGAATGAAAAGTAAATTTGGTTTACAAGAGACAATGTTGGAAAATGAACCAAATTATGATCATTGAAGTTTTCCAAGAGTCATTTACTAAACTTTATTTTAATCAAGTGTCTACTAGTATTTCGATAATTGATTGAGTACTTTAAAGAGTCTTCTTGGATATGTAATAGCCACGTTTATTCTGATATATTTTCTTATGTCCTCTAGTATGTATAAATGGGACTCTAATCTATAATAACTTTTCAAGGCAATAAGATTAGGTATTTTGGATTATATTTTCCAACTTTGCTTGCCTTCAATCACCAACTTAGATTAACAAATCTTGAAGTCAAATTCATGACACCATCAACATCCATATGTTCTCTGTGTATGTACCTAATACACTGCACTCATCAAATAAAGGTCAATTTTTCACGTACCTTTGACTTTGCTCATGCTGTCACATTGCAATAAAGTTGTGTTGTATTTTTATTTATTGGACAATATGATAATAGTATCATGCTACCTGGACAAGTGCTGAGTATCACTATTTGCTAGATAGCAGTATTCCTTACAAAGTGCCAATTAATAGAGTACTAGTAAGTGGTAACGGATTACATTTTCTTTGTTACAGTTGATATCGAAAACGAAACTTTGGTCAATCCATTATCAAGCGAATTGGCAGGACCGGTCTAGTATATATCACAGTACTCTATCGAACAATTATTTTTCATTAGAAACGAAGACTTAATATAGGATGCTTATTATGTTGTATTGGATAGAAGTAAATAAGGAAAATAAGTTAAAATTTACGCATCATACTGTATATTAGAGTAATGTATACGAAATCTGTTCTAAAGGTAATACAGAGGGGAAAGAAAAAAGTTGGAATCTTAATCCAAATTTAAATTATAAATAGAATGCAACGCATTTAAATGGGCATAAAATTTTTGGTAGAGAGAGGGAAAAAGGCAAATGAACGTTCCAATGCTTAATGATAAGGGCCAAGTCAAAATCTTGGATGCCAATAAAGAGATGGGTTTGTTAAGACAATGGGGTTGACAATTAGTTTAGATAACTTGTGGTTTGAGGGATTAGGACTCCATTTCAACAGCTAATATGTCTGTTTGTGACCTATTTTACAAGAAAGTGCATTTGAGATAATGACAGGTTGATTGATGTATTAAAGGAAAACAAAAGTCTTTAAGGTCTCTTTCAAAGAATAATGTTTCATAATTGTGTGTGTAGCTTTGTCAAACTAATTTGCTGTGAGAGGAGAACTTCCCTGGCTCTTAGGTCTTCCTACCCTATTTCATCAGATAGTTTATGTGTTTTGTGCTGATTGATTGCTCGGAAAATTTTCAAAATATGCTATAGCTTTTCATTTGTAATATCAATACAACTAGGTAAAGTGATGCACATGTTACGTTTTGGCCTACGCGTGAAAAGCATTTTAAATACAAAGATTTATATTGAATAAATGTGTTCGAGCACTCTCTAACTTATTAAAATTTTAGATGGTCTCAATAGATATAAAGTACTTCTCGATTTTGTATTTGATTCAGTCTTGACTCGATTTTAAATCACTAAGAACTTGTTTGAACAAGAGGTCAAAGTAGAATGTATATTAAACATCGACGATCAATATATCTATATCGAGTCTACTGCACCTTTAATTCGTGTGGAGGCCATATAGGCTAATGTCATCATATCACATGGAAGCCTTGCTTGATTATCATGCACTTCGCCCGATGGCAATGAGGGGATAGAATCTATCCGCTTCACATTTGTAACGACATCACTCCGCAACTCGCATGGTTTTTATACAGAAGTCACCTTGATCAAGCTTCACCCACTAACCTTGCACGAGTTTAAATGGATATGACGAACTCTAGTAAGTTCGCGGGCAAGAGCAGGTAGACGAAGCTCCTTGCCTTGAATGTTTAGTTTTTGTATTACGGCAGCTTCTACAGCTTCTCTTTATGTATGAAATTTATTAAATTAGGTTTGCAACATCGTTAACATAATTTAACCTAGGGGTTCGCCTAAAATCCGCAAGCATAGTTCATACTTCAAAGATCACGTATATAATTATTGAAAAAAACAATAGCAACAATCTCCTTTCGTTTGTCTTTTTCATAGGCGTGAATTTGTTGTTCTTATTTTTTTTTTTTTGCCTATTGACTTGATCGTAGGAGTGCTCATGACCGTCAACCAACAACCTTTTTTCTTCGAACAGTTATCTTTATATGCTAATGGAGTCCTAGTGTATGGGTAACATATACATTGATATAAAAGTGATAAGGAATCTATTGACAACAAAGTTGATCAAATATTTGAAGTCAACGGAGTCAAATTGGAGCGATTTAAACCATAGTCTAGCAGGAACATTTACGGGACAAGCGAGGATATTTAAGCAACACACTCATTGGGCTAAAAATTTTAAAAATATAAAGTAAAAATAAATTATCAAAACAAACAAAAGTTTTGTATTCAAGTCTTATCATCCTACGGTTAAAGAATAAAATAAAACTAGAATTAAGCCAAATGTACAAGGACCTTACACCTTTTTACATGAGGTGGATTCCATGCGGGACCCACCTCAATAAAAAGTAAAAAAAATTACACACCCCCCTATTGTATTATCGGTGGGAGTTCTGTATGTACATGAAGCATGATTGATAAAATTATGGGTACAACTTTGTTTAAATAAAAACCTCGACTTCGGTTGCATTAATTTCATTCTAATTTTATGTTAAGCCGATGGTGACCATGCTTATCCTTTTATCAACAATTATTTCACAAGCTCTTCTGAAAAAATATGAAATGCAGTGTTAATGGGGGGGGAGAGAGAGAGAGAGAGAAAGAGAGGGAGAGAGAGATTCTAACCTGGAGAGAAAGACAAGCAGAAACATTTTTAAGCAGAAACATTTTTCTTCCTCCTAAACATCTGACTCAATTTCATTATTTATTAAAATAATATAACATCTTTTGAATTTTGATAGTTTTCTATCGAAGTGCGGTTCGGACAACCGTTTCTTCTTTTTTCATAAGAAAATGCATAGAAAAATATTATCCTATGGAACTAAGGTCAATCAATGGAGGCTCCTCTCTAAAAGTATTTATTTTTTAAGGCATTTTTAATTGTTTTTCCTTCACTTTGTTATATAGAGTTCCATATATTCATATAGAATTCTAGCCTACTCGTTAACTTTTAGGGTGTCAAAATTAAATAACTTAAATAATATCAACAAGACTTGTTAATTATGCCGTAATCAGCTACTCAAAACAAGTTGGCGAGACATTTACAGGAGAGACGTAATTCTTGATTACGTGTGTGATAAGATTGTAAATACAAGATATTTTTTATGTAAACACAAATGAATAAAAATTTTGACATCTAATAATTTAAAATTTTTAAACGAAATAGTTCAACGAGATTTCAAGTAAAAGTCAATTATTTTAATCTACACTCAAGGCCGACTATTAGGAAATAAATTTGGGCTTGTACATTAATAAATTTTAATCAATTTCCGACGCTACTATAGTTGAGATTGTAAAATAGTAAAGAAAAATAATTGTTTTGTAAACAAAAGTTGGGCTGCTTTTTCGTTTTAAATCTACAAAATGAGAAAGCTATTGTTGACATTTTCTAAATGAGGAAGCTAAGTAATAGGAAATTTTCAAGATTCTTGCCTTCTTACGTATACACTTTATTTATTTATTTATTTTTGATGGAAAAGTATTTCATTCATGAAGGCAAATAGCCTTAAGAAAGGTTACATTAATGTTTATTAATGAAAATTACATTTTCAATGAAAAAATGGACACTATGCCACCAAAGTACCAAATCTTGAAGGGACCATGTATGCCATGCCAAGTAGTGAGCAATTTGATTAGTAACTCGATTGCAGTGAGAGATGCTACAATGAGAGAATCGTGGCATTAACTCCTTTATTTCAGCTACAAGAGGATGGATTGATGCTGAGGTTAAATTTGGTTTGTTAATTTCATTTGCAAGAAACATACAGTCACTCTCTACCAGTAAGTTCGAAATTCCCAGGTTGACACATAATTGTAGGCCTCTCGCAATTGCAGCCCCTTCGACGTATTCAGGTTCTAGGATACATTTTTCAGGGCCACTAGCAGCCATAACTAATTCAATATTATGATCCCGCAAGATAATACCAATTCCAGCCTTGTTAAAATCGAAAAACAAAGCACCATCAACATTGAGCTTGAAGTTAAGTTTAGGTGGTGCGGTCCATCTATACTTTTGGGGTACTTTTGGGGCAGCACTCCAAGAGTAGTCGTTAGAGGAAGGGCCGGTTCTGTTGCAAGTTTATTGGCTAAAGTTGTTGCGATTACTTGTTGTGGTGGAATGGTAATCTGATGATGGACCATTTTATTTCGCCAATACCAAAATCTCCAAGTAATAAGCAGAGAATCTATGAGAGCATCGTTTGATAATGTTGTCAAAATATCGGTGGATGCTTGCAAGAATCCTCCTGGATAACTTTTTATTATTATTATTTAATGTAACCTAATTACCGCGTTTATGCCATGGCAACAAACTTTCTTGATTCAATGTGACATAAATAGCGTGACTTCTAATAAAAATTATCTTAATAATATAACGATTTTACATCGTATATGTAATATAATAAAAACTGAAGTAATTTTCTTCAGGTTTTCTGCATATCTAAGAGAATCTGAAAACCTCTAATTTAAAAATTCTAATCCATAAAATGGATTTTACTTGGATTGCAATTTTAATTAGGATTAATTTATTTGTACATTCCTCCTTGAAATCATGGATGGCATCCCCTTATGTGTAGAAAATCTATCCATTGATTGGAAAAAAAATGTTGTTAAAATCAATGTATAAAAAGTTGTCAATTCACACAATGTCATACATGATGTCAACTTGATGTACACCAAGCAAAACTCTTTTAATTAATGCGATGCATGTGTAAAGGAGCCATCATAATATCATGAAATTCAATATGTTGTTCTAAATGTATAAAATTATTTACATATATATGTTGTAACGAGATATGATTGAACATAATTTCTTTAACCAAATAATAATTAAAAAAAAAAATTCTCTCATCTCTTTATGGCACCTCATTTGTATATAAATCATTATGTAACTTAATTGTGTATAAGTAGCATTGTTCATTTTCTTATTATACGACTCCTTGATGTGAAATGGTGTCTATCATATGTCATTTTTTGTCAACGTGAAAAATGTTACTTTCATCACCATTGATATATATATATATATATTGACTAATCTCCT
>CAIGRB010131390.1:90039-108886 GCA_903798255.1 Fraxinus quadrangulata
TATGAGTTGTCTGATAGCTCGTTGATGGTGCTGAAATACCATGAGTTGGCGGATCAACGCAATAATGGCAAGTAATCGAGACGATCTTTCCTAATTGAGTCCTTTTTGGACAGGTTTCGATATTTTGACCATAACTTTGGCTACGGTTAGCGGAATCGTACTCATGACCCTAATTCGAAAAACTTTTTTCGACCCAAACGTCGTGGTCACCGATTCGAGGGCAAAATCCGCTGTTTTCTTTTTCGAATCCCCAACTTTAGTTTTTTATTACCTTTTTTAGTAATATTTCGTTTGCCTTTTTAACATAGATTTTGAACTTGAATTAAGTCGGATTTTTGAGATATTATTTCTCTTATTATGTTTTTTCTTTTGGTATAAATATTGGGATTTTACTATTTTTGTTAAAATTCCAATAATTATGATTTTTTAACTATTTAACTGGGCTTGTGGGTTATTTTCGCATAAATGAATTGAGTAATAAAGATTTTTTTTTGAATTCTTGGTGTTTTCTCTTACGTTCTTCTTTGTTAATTCTTTGCTGAATTTCAGTCTGCAGATTAATTACTATTCTACCCGACGACAATCAATTTGATAGATTTGTGTCATTAATTACTTCGTTTTGAATAAATGGCTACCAGATTAAGAAAGTCAAATCTATATAATTGTTACATGGAACAACATAATATAGAACTTGAATGGTACAAATTTTTGGATTACATGTAAAATCTATTAGCTTACCTCTTGTACTATTAATAGATAAATCTGCCATGAACTTTCCCCTTGTTAATGTCATCTGTAATAGAGCACCTTCCGAAAATGTGTGTTGATGGTCTCTAGGTCAGAGTTCTGTTTCTCTTTCTATATAATTGAATGAACTAGTTGAAATCAATCATTGAGGGCCTTGATTCTACTAGATCCTATACAATAAACTTTCATTCATTGTAATAAAGTCAAACCTTGTTCTTAACGATCAATTTAAAGATAGTTTTACATCGAAAAATTACTTTTCAAAGCAGTATATATATGGGTTAAACAACTGCTCGACTACCTAATGTAATTACTTCTTTTTTCTCAAAAACTTGGTCCATTTGATCATCTCCAAACTTTTACAATGTTAATTGTCCATCATGTAAACCTAGGCAATTTAATGCTGAATTATTAGCGGGATCATTTTCTTATAAAGAATTTGAATTTGTACAAACTAGTAAGACCTAAATTTCCCCAACAATCAATCATTTCGAGGAAATTTACCAGAGGAGCTTCTACTTTCTTAAATTTTGCTCTAGCATTACCTTACAACCTCCACTCAATAAATTATAGTAAACCAAAAAAGATAGTGATTTTAATATATGAATTTGAGAGAAACTTGTGCACTTTGTCATGTTGTATTATGACTTAACTAATCCAAATGTGTGTGTGTGTGTGTGAGAGAGAGAGAGAGAGAGAGAGAGCACAAACCCTAGAAGAGATGGTAGGACTTTTGGTTCATCCAAGTATTTCATCATCATTTTTCTACCTATAAAGCTAGGTCTTCCCTGCTGACATTTTCTTCATCAGCTATCATAGAAAGCTAATTCTATCTGTATTATTTAGTTGTAACACTGGAGAAGAAAATTAGGAAGAAAGTATCAAACATAGAGGGTAAAGATGGGAAGAGCCCCATGCTGTGACAAAGCCAATGTTAAGAAGGGACCATGGTCTCCTGAAGAAGATGCAAAACTCAAGGCATTTATTGAAGAGTATGGAACTGGTGGCAATTGGATTGCTCTTCCTCAGAAAATTGGTACTCAACTATTCACCCCCTTCCCCCCTCTCTAGATCTCTCTGTATGTGTGTTGTTTTCCGTGTTCTGATTATAATTTGTTGGAAATGATTATAATAGGGCTTAAAAGATGTGGAAAGAGTTGTAGACTTAGATGGCTAAATTACCTGCGACCTAATATCAAGCATGGAGGATTCAGTGAAGAAGAAGACAACATCATCTGCAGCCTCTATATCAGTATTGGCAGCAGGTCTCTCTCTCTCCTCCACATGCACTGGCATACAAAATATGCATAAATGCTTGCCAGGAGTTTCAGCAAAAACTAGTTGTCCTTTAGCCATTGTCTATGATGCTTTGTTTGAGGCATCACTTGTTCACCCTAATTAAGGATTAATTTACTTATTTTCTCATGAGGGTTTTTACTTGTCTTTACCTTTCTTTTCACATGTTCAATATCAAGAATCAAAGTTTCTTTTAGTATGTATTTTTTCTAGAAAATTGAATTCTTCATACAGGGGCTTATTATTTTTCAAATTCTTTTGTCTTAGGTGGTCTGTAATAGCAGCCCAGCTGCCCGGAAGAACGGACAATGATATAAAAAATTACTGGAACACTAGGTTGAAGAAAAAATTACTTGGAAGGCGCAAAAATTCTCGCGTGAACCAACTATCTGCAGTTTCAGGTCAGGATCCAAAAGATGCAAATGGTGGAGAGGAAAACAATTATTTGCATAATCTCAGCAGTTCTGCTCTGGAAAGACTTCAACTCCACATGCAGTTTCAAAATCCTTTCTCTCTCTACAATAATCCTGCATTTTGGCCCAAATTGAATCCCTTACAAAACAAAATAGTCCATAACCTCCACTTTTTGAATGAGAGTAATCAAAGTAATCTAATTCAAGGAACTCCCATTATTCCTCAACAGGCTGCTGTAGAATGCCGTACGATAAGCAATTTGAAGGCAGATGAGAATAAAAATTCCGAAAATGAGACTAATGTTCAAGGCTCAAATTTTGTGCGACAACCTAATTACACGGGAATTGAACCTCTCTCAGGATTTACTCAAGCTGAACTTGATGATTTGCTCAACAATGAAGCTGCTGATTTTCTGCCTACACAGAGTCAAAATATAGCTGAATTTGATTGTTTCAAGGATATGAATGGCTCAATGGACAACCTCGGATGGTGGTCCAATGATTTTGTTGGTGCAAATTCAGCATCGTCCCAATCTTGGGATTCAATCTTCTAGACTTGATCAATCTGAAGAAATGTATCAGGATTATGCATTAGTGTATAGTATGCATTGAGAAAAGTTAATATATAAGGATCTGTAGGAGTTCATTTTTTGTTATTTCATAAATATGGGGTGTGATGGAGAAGCCTAAGAACTGATGTTGTAAATTATGTGATCAATAATGTTATGTCCTCATTATCTTGCAAAAATTGTATTCTGGACATGAGCTACTTTTGGCACAATTTTAGGTGTGATCAGTTGGTTCAATTTGGAAGATGAAAGTTGATCTGTGTTCTTCTCTATGAGAACATTGAAATCAATTATTTACTTACAAAAAATGATAAATAGGTGAATGAGAAATTGAAGCTCAAACTTATGAATTGGAAGAGATTAAGGTGTTGGAGGAAAACTATTTTATCCCACATAAGAAAATGATACAAGCAATTGTCACTTTATATATGGTTACAATTTGATAGGTTATAATCACGTATAGCATAGGAGCTCTCTCCATGTACATGTGCAGCTGGTGCAAATCAAGGATAGAAATTGTATATGGAGCCTTGAACTTGTGTACGAGAGCGATCTCATTCATGAGCCATTAGCTTATAATAAAGCTCAATTTTTCGTATTCCATACACGTTTTTCTCTCACCTGCTAAAATTGCATTTTTTTGTCCAAAGTCTGGTGGTCCCATTCTCATAGAAATTCAATTCACTGAAGTAAAAATGAATAGCTCATTTTTTATTGGTTCGTTGTACGATAGAGACGTTCAAACGAAACCTCATGCACATACGGTAAGAGAGCTAATCTATTTTAAGGACATTGTGTAATATACATGCCTCTATTTATGGCTCAAGTGCAAAGTTCTGTTGTGGCTCAAACTGTGGCTATATTGCCAATCATGTTGTAAGCAAAATTGTGACTCAAACAACTGGCCATACATTACTATACTGGTTAATCATGGGGAAAATCGGAGAAATCCAACAGCTTGAATTTTAAAAGGTGGTAATATAAAATATTTTTTTACTTAGTCACATTGAATCTTGCAAGAATCTTGACTGAAATTACTCCGAAACTCAATGAGGATGAGAGAGATGTCCAAGCCATTAGTGCACTTGATGCGTGGAAACATTCGAATTTTCTATGCCAAAACTATATCATGACGTTTGCCTGATTCACTGTACAATGTATATGGTATCATAAAAAAAAAAAAGGCTAAAGAGTTGTAGGATTCTTTAGACCAAAAATATCAAACTAAGGATGTCGGGACAAAAGAAATTTATTTTTGGCCAATTCTTGGATTATAAAATAGTGGACTCCAAAACTGTAATCATTCCAGTACAAGAACTTTAAGTAATTTTTCATAAGATTCATGCTGAAGGGATGAATTTAAGTAAAATTTTCCAAGTGGCTGCAATTAATGAAAAGTTGCCTAAGGTATAGAAAGATTTTAAAAATATTTTAAGCACAAGAGAGATGAAATAAAAATCAAAAAACTGATTGTTAAGACAAGTCATCTTGACCACTGCAGCTTATATATTCAGACTTATGCGGTTATTAAGACATTTTATCTCTTTCATTGATGATTTTAATAGAAAAGTTTGGAATATTTCCTAAAGAAAAATTTGATGGCTTTCAAGTTTTTAAAGATTTTAAAGCTAAAGTTGAAAACCTTTTAGGATTCTCTATTAAGACATTCAGAACTGGTCGTAAGACTGAGTATCTATCAAGAGATGTTGAAAAATTGTACAAAGATCTTGGAATAGAACATGAACTTATTATTTGGTATTCTCCATTGTAAGAAGTTTGAATAACTTGACTCCATATGAAGCTTGGTATGGTTCTAAATCAACAGTTTCACACCTAAATATCTTTGGTAGTCATGCTTTTGTCTATATTCCAGATGCTATAAGGAATAAATAGGAAGATAAAGCTCAAAAATGCATTTTTGTTGGATATAGTGAAAGGTTGTTATAAATTATACAATCCATTGACAAAGAAAATTGTGATAATTCTAGATGTAAAGTTTGATAAAAATGCCACTTTTGAAGATAATGAGAGCATTTAATCAATAATTTTTCAAGAAGGAGCTATCACTTCAAATGAAAATTGCGACGATTCTTCATCTTCTAGTTGTGGATCTCTTTTACCTCCAAGTTCTTTTGGAGGAGAAGAGTCTGATAAAGAGCTAACAAAAACAAGAATAAGAAATTTGCAAGAAATCTATGAGTCTACATATCATACTAATAAAGAGTGTGCTATTTTGTTTGCATTTTTTAAGGTTAAAATCCAATTTCATGTGATGCAACAATAAAGAAGAAAAATGGAAAAAAAAATATAAATAAAGAAATTGATACCATCGAAAAGAATAGTAGATGGGAGCTCACAAATTTGCCACCAAACAAGAAGCCTACAGGAGTCAAGTGGGTATTCAAAACTAAACTCAATTCTGGCAATTCAGTCAATAANGTTCTCTAGACTTGACACTATTCGGCTTATATTTTCTCTAGCTGCTCAAAATAACTGGAATTTCTTGCAAATGAATGTTGAATCTGCATTTAAAAAACGATTTTATCCAAGAATAGATTTATGTCGAACAACCACTTGATTTTTTAAAGGAGTGAGGAGAGTATAAAGTTTACAAGTTGAAAAAGACTGTATATGGTTTAAAACAATCAATAAGAGCATGGTATAGTAGAATCAATGCATTTTTTTTTGTGAAATAAATGATTTTCATTAAAGTTGACATGAGCATACTCTCTATACCAAAAATGGTGCTGATGGAAGTTTTGTTATAGCAAGTCTAAATATGTTGATGATCTTGTCTATGAAAACCATACAACTTTGTTGGATGAATTTAAAAGGATGATGATGAAAGAGTTTGATATGACCGATTTGGGAGAATTATATCACGTTTTGGGCATTGAAGTACACCAATCAAAAGTGAAATTTTTATTACTCAAGAGCAATATTCAAGAGAAATTGAAAAAAAATAATAACATTGATTGTTAAACTTCGAATTGAAAAAGACAATAGAAGTTTAGAAAAGAAAGGGTTCCTACCGTGGTTAAAGCCAATATAATAACAATTCTGGTTCATTTGATGGCAAAAGGGCTAAGCTGAGACCAAAATGAGACATTTCCAAGAAAATGTTTCAAGAAAAATGCTTCAACTATGACAAAGTAAGCCATAACTTTTTGGAATAGAGATTACGAAAAAAGAATAATAAAAATGAAGCAAATGTGGTTGACTACATGACACATGATATGTCGAAGATAAATCTCGCAGCCATTATCTCTGAAGTGAATATGGTGAGTTCAAATCCAAAAGAGTGGTAGATTGACACCGGTGCTACAAGGCATGTGTGCTTTGATAAAGAGTTGTTTACTACATTCGAAGCAACTGAAAATGGAAAGAAGTTGTTGTTGGGAAATTTAACATCTTCTGAAACCAAGGGTTAGGGAAATGTGGTTTTAAATATGACTTTGGGGAAAGAGCTGACTATGACAATATGCTACGTGTGTCGAAAATTCACAAGAACCTAGTACTTAGGTCGCTTTTGAATAAGCACGGTTTTTGCAATTCTAAGACTTGTTAACTACGATCTTTACATAGATTAGTTAATTTGAATTGTATACCCGCATTTCATATTAAGTCTAAACATAAGTACGAAACTTGTGTTGAGGTAAAATTAAAAATGTCATCATTTAAATCAATTGAACAAACTACAGAACCACTTGATTTAATTTACATTGATATATGTGATTTATAATTTGTACAAACAAGATGTGGCAACAAGTACTTTATTAATTTTGTCGATGATAGTACAAAATATTGTTATGTGTATATACTTAAAAGTAAGGATGAAGTTATAGAAAAATTTGTTCTCTGTAAGAATGAAATTGAAAATCAACTAAATAAGAAAATTAACGTGTTGAGAAGTGATCTAGGTGTCAGTATGAAGCACCATTTGTTGAATTTTATACACAATATGAAATCATATATGAAATTACTACACCTTATTCGCCATAGTAAAATGGTGTTGCTAAATAGAAAAATTATACCTTAAAAGAAATTATAAATGCAATATTAGTAAGTTTTAGATTGCCTTAGAATATGTGAGGGGAAACTATGTTATCGACAAATTACCTTTCAAATAATTTACCTCGAAAGAAACGGAAAAAATCCCTTATGAGTTATGAAAAAAAAATCTTCCTATAAATACTTATGAGTGTGAAAGTGTCTTGCTAAAATGGTTATTCAACATCAAAGAAGGTAAAGATAGGCTCGAAAATTATAGATTTCATATTTATTTGCTATGCACATAATAATAGTGCTTATTGGTTTCTTGTGGATGAGTCTAAAATTTCAGACATACAAAAAAATACGATAATGGAATTAAAAAATGCTTCATTATTTGAACATGTGTTTCCATCCAAATCCAAAGATGAAACAAGTTTTTCTAAACGAACTCATGAAACTATGGCTGAAAATAGTCAAGACCAAGAGAAGAGGAAGTTGAGGTTGAACCAAAACGTAGCAAAAGAAAAATGACAGAAAAATCTTATTGTCTTGATTTTCTGACCTATTTGTTGGAAAGTGAACCTCAAAGTTTTCTAGAAACTGTGAACTCTTCAGAATGACCTCAATGGAAATAGGCAATTAAAAGTGGATCCCATTTTGCAAAATTATACATGAGAACTAGTAGATCTTTCTCCGAAAGCAAACCTCTAGGCTATAAATGGGTTTTCAAAAGGAAATAAAATCATATGATTCTAGCCTGACTAGAATATCGATAGATAGAAGTCAACATCTATCTAAAATTAAAAACAAGAATGTCTTTCAATTAGAATACTCTAGAATTATTGAAAGTATGATGTACTTGATGAGTTATATAAGACCGACATAGCCTACAAAGTTTAAACTGAATAGATACACAAGTAATCTAAGAGCTAATCACTAGAAAGGAATAGCAAGAGTACTAAAATACTTAAGATATACTTGCAATTATTGATTTTAATATTTCAGATATCCAGCTACATTGAAGAATATAGAGATACTAATTAAATATCTGATATAAAAGACTTAAAGTCCACTAATGGATTTGTGTTCAATCCTCTAAACAAACAGTTATAGCTAGATTTACCATGGAATTCAAGTTTATAGCTCTAGATAAATGTAGTGAAAAGATTGAGTGGCTACGCAACTTCTTAGAGTATATTCTAAGATGGCTAAACCATGTGCCCGCAATTTGCATTCATTGTGATAGTCAATCAAAAATTGGAAGGATATAGAGTAACATATATAATGGTAAGTCTAGACATATATTTCATAGACATACATAATACCATATGGCAACTACTATTAACTGAAGATATCTCTATTGACTATCTAAGATCAAATGATAATGTTGTGGATCTGCTAATCAAAGAGTTAAATAAAGAGCTAGTTGGAAAATCATCGTAAGGAATATGACTTAATCCTTGAACGAATAAGTTAATACAATGGAACCCAACCTAATTGACTAGAGATCCCAAGATTTAGGTTCAAAGAAACAACCTAATTGCAAAGATTTAATTGAATCACTATGAGGGATATTATCTCATTTTCATTCCTATGATGTAACAGTGATGCCCCGTAAGGATAAAGCACAAGCAATAGGCTTTTAATGACTCTTATGCATCGAAAATTGAATGAAGTAATGCAAGTTACTTATAATAAAAAATCACCTATGTGAGAGAGAAGTGGACGGTTTCTAAGGAAATTGTATGGCGCTCAATTTTTGGAAACTCCACAAAACCAGTTGTATATTAATAGTTGTAAACGAACATAACAATGAGAACTGAATTGTGTTAAGAAGAAGAATGTGTTGAGTATATTATTATTTACACAAAAGACATAACAATTCAAAGATGTCGTATCTATTGGTTTGCTAGCAAAGTAATAATACTTTCACAAGAGAATGTTCAAAGCGTAATACTTATCTACGTCTCTCTCAATTTTTCATTTATGTGAGAGATTGTTGAAAAAAATAGAAGGCTTTGTTGAGCTACTTTTGTCACAATTTTAGGTGGGACCTATTGGTTTAGTTTGGAAGATAAATATTGATTAGTGTTCTCCTCCATGAGAATATCGAAATCACATATTTGCTTGCCAAAAATGATAAATGGGTAAATGAGAAATTATAGCTCAAAAAGTGATGATTTGAAAGAGGTTAAGTTGATGGAGAGAAAATTGTTTTAAGTTTATCTCACATAGGAAAATGATAAAAGCAAAGACCATTTTATACATGGTTACACCTTGAAATGGTGTAATCATGTATATTATAGAGGCTCTCTCCACATATGCGTTGGGAGGGCAAATCAAGGATCGAAATTGTACATCGGGCTTTAAACTTGTGTGCGAACACAATTTGCGTACACGAATATCGAACCGAACGAAGCAAAAATCGGCCTATTAGGAGTGTCCATATTTTACTTTTATTTCCATTAAATTATCAAAAACAAATTCCCAAACTGACTCTTAAATTCTCAAATAAAATGTAATTGTGAAGTTAATGGTGGTGTTAAGTGTGTAACACCTATAACTGTTGGCCATTCATCCCGCTCATTCATAAGCATTATATAATATAGCTCAGTTTTCCATATTCCAACCACGTTTTTCTCTCATACAGCTTCCAATTTCTACATGCTAAAATTTTCTTTTCTGTCATAAGTTTTGATGGTCCTATTCTGATAGACATTCAGTTCATCGGAGTAAAAACGAAGTGCCTGATTTTTACTGATTTCCATTGAATTCGGAAAATACACGCTCATACGAAACCTCAAAAGTGAGGAAGCGAATTTTTTTTAAATACATTGTGTTATACACAAGCCTTGATTTGCAAAATATGTTCTCTTTTAGCCACTGTTATTTTCTGCAATTTTAAATACCTTTTTTCTTCTAACTGTGGTTAATAAAATTATATCATTCTATAAATTATTTTGTATAACAAGTTAAACATTAACTTAAAAGATTGGGGCATGCTTGGAAATAAACGATTTGACAAATTAAAAAGAGAGATAAGTGGGACGTAAGTGCACTATAGAAACATTTCATTAATAATGTAACTCGAAAATATATAATTAAATTATATACAACTACTTTTTCAGTCTTCTTTTTTTGTTACCTAAAGAAGATCTTAGACCTTTCCCATTATTTGAGTTTTAGGGACAAATTTATTGTATTCAATTTAATCCCTGGCATTTTGCCTTATGACTGAACCTTGGATAATCGGTGAACTTGATTTATGTAAATTAATTATCTTAGTCAAGCTAAAGTAATTCGAATCGCCTCATTGATATTGGAAGGAATAATTTCTACATTTTCTCTAATTAATTACTTTCATCCATATGTATAAACCAATGCAAAAAATTGGTCATTTTTTTGCTGTTAAAATAATTGGAGGGTACCTTCAAAAAGAATAATAAATAATTGGAGGACAAATTTTACTTGTAAGGATTTTTAATCGATCATGTGGGCTTATATGTGAATTATTGTGTATTAAATTAAAGGCTATCAATTTTGATTAAGTCAGTTTAAAGTGATCTAATAAGGTTTCGCTATTTTAGAATTTGAAGCATCTAATTGAAGTGTGAGTCTTTATGTGTAGAGACTAGACCAATTCCTAATTTCATGGGTCGAATTAGGTTAACAGGCCGTTAGTATATATATGCAGTTATGGTCACCTGATCACACGTGATTGTTCATTATGGTCCGACTCGCAGAGATGCCCCCGGGGTTCTTCACCCAGAGTCTTTTTTTAGTGTTTTTTCAGTTTGGTTGATTTTGGGGGCGGGGGCTTGTAATGGAAATTAGATAATTTTAGGCCCTTCTTACCAATTTCAAATTAGGGTTAGGGTTACAATTTTTTAAAAATTTGAGTTTTTTAATGTTTCAACCCCTTAATTTTAAAATTTTAATAATTCAGCCATTGAAGGTTAAAATTCATCCATATTGAACCTTTAAAGTTCTGAGTTTAATAATTGAGTCCCTGACGTTTAAAAATTAATTAATTTGGGCTATTAAAGTTCTGAATTGTGTAATTAAACCCCTAAAAATTTATAATTTATTTAAATTGGTCCCTAAAGTATTAGATAATTAATTTTTGGACCCTAAAGTTTTGAATTATTAATTATTGACCCCTAAAATTTTGGATAATTAATTTTTAATCCTTAAAGTTCTGAATTATTAACTCTTAGGACCCTAAAGTTTCAAAATAAATCAAATATGCAAATTTGGTGATTTTTTTTTCAAATTTTGGTACAAATGACTTTTTTAAGGGGTATAATATTTGAAAGTGAATTAATTGAAAAAACATCTCTTATGAAAATTAATTAACTTAGAATATTAAAAGGTGTATGTGTGTGTTATTCATGTGAATATTTGATCGGCCCAAAGAAATATCAATATTTGGTAGAATTGCACATACACCTGTTGTGATAAACATGTGGTGATTATTTGGTTTAACGTGTTATCAATAAAACGGTTCAAAGGTTATTGATTGACATGTTTTAATGTCAATGTTTAATTACTACACAAAGAGTATCACTTACAAGTCAATATTTTATTAAAGACTAAATATTGATATTGTGCTAGGTATCTTGTGATGAACCCTACCATTATTTGAAATATATAATTACATATTAAGGATTGTGAGCTTTTCACAAAGACTAAATATTGATATTGTACTAGATATTTTGTGATGGGTCCTACCATTATCTGAAATTATTATTTGCATATTTTGGATTGTGAGCTCTTCAAATTAATTTTTCTCTAATTCAGTTTTAGCTTCTGCTGTCAATATCTCTGCTAACATGAATTCAATTTCAATGTTTAATGGCACGAACTTCAAGGCATGACAAGAGAATGTGATGATTGTTATCAGAATCATGGATCCGAACCTAGCTTTACGGGTCGATCAACTTGCTGCACTTACTGATAAGAGTGCCTCTGATGACAAGAGAAAGATGGACAAGTGGGAACGATCGAACTGCATAAACTTGATGGTCGTAAAGCGTGTTATTCCAGAAGCATTTTGGGATAGTGTGTCCTATAAGGTGACTACAGTTAAGGGTTTCTTTGAGGAGAAGAGGTTTGTTAAGAATAAAAAAGCTTAAACTAGTACACTTTTGGCAAACATTATCTCAATGAGGTATAATGGGAAAGGAATTATACGGGAGTACATTATGGAATTGTCTCACATTGCTTCCGGCACACTTCAATCAATTCAAGGTGAGCTACAATTGTTAAAATGACTCATAGTCCTTTAATGAGCTCATCTTACACTGTATCCAATAAGAGGAAAGATCGAAGCACGACAAGACAAAAAATGCTCATTTAGCCATCACATCTGAAGACAAAAGGAACAAGAAAAAGAAAGTTGCGGGTACAACATCGTAAAAGAAACAGCATAAGGAACAAAATAAGGGTGATTGTTACTTCTATGGAGCTACAAGTTATAAGAAGAAGAACTATACCAACTATCACGCATGGCGTGCCAAGAAATGTATTCTTCTTCATTTGGTTTGTTCTATGGTTAAATTAATTTCGGTGCCTAAACACTCATGGTGGATAGGTTCTGGTGCAACAAGTCACATCAGTGTGTCTATATAGGGTTATCTGAGTTGTCGAAAATCAAGTGATGGTGAAAAATACATCTATATTGGGAATGGCAAGACGGTGGAGTAGAGGTAATATGAAAATTTAGATTATTGTTAAAAACTAATTTTTATTTGGATCTTAATGAAATATTTATTGTACCTTCTTTTAGACATAATTTGATTTCCATTTTTGCTTTGGATAAATCTGGTTATTCTTGTTCATTCGGGAATGAAAATTTTAGTTTGTTTCATGATTAAAAATTGGTTGATTCTGGTTCTTTATTAGGTTACGATAATCTTTATTTAATTGATACAATTACTTCTTTAATGAATCCTTGCATGTAAGTATTGGAGATGTAAAGCGAAAATTGACCAACGAGAATTCTGCCTCGTTGTAGCACAAAAGATTAGGTCACATCTTCAAGAGGAGAATTGAGATATTTGTGTCTAACGAAGTTCTCGATCCCCTTGACTTTACAGATTATGACATGTGTGTTAATTGTATAAAGGGAAAACAAACCAATAAAAAGAGATTTCAAGCCAGTAGGACTTTAGACTTCTTAAAACTTATACATACGGATATTTGTAGACCATTCCCTATGGCTTATTGGAATGGTCAACAATATATTATAACGTTCATAAAAGAATTTTCTAGATATGTCTATATATATCTCATTCATGAAAAATCACAGTTGCAAATGTGTTCAAAAACTATAAAATTGAAGTTGAAAATCAATTCGACAAAATGATTAAAAGCGTCAGATCTGATCGTAGTGGTAAATACTATGGCAGATACGACGGTTCAGGTGAATAACGTCTAGGATCCTTTGCTAAATTCCTAGATGAATGCAGTATTGTCCCACAGTAAGCTATGTCGGGTTCTCTCACTATGGTGTTGCAGAAAGATGAAATAAAACGTTTAAAGACATGATAAGGAATAGGATTACTCATTCTACCTTACCAGAATCACTCTGGGGTGTAGCATTAAAGACCGCAGCGTATATACTCAATAGAGTTCCAACTAAGGCCAATCATAAAACCCCTTATGAGCTTTGGATGGGCAAAATGTCTAGTTTGAAGTATGTACACATTTGGGGATGNTCAATAGAGTTCCAACTAAGGCCAATCATAAAACCCCTTATGAGCTTTGGATGGGCAAAATGTCTAGTTTGAAGTATGTACACATTTGGGGATGTCCAGCTGAGGCAAGACCTTATAGGCCAAATGAAAAGAAATTAGACGCAAGGACTATCGGTTGCTATTTTATTGGATATTTTGAAAGATCCAGGGGTTACAAGTTTTATGATCCCATAATTAAGACAATTTTTAAGATAAAATATATTCAGTTCTTTGAGGATGTTGAGTTCGCGAGGGGAGAAAGGGTTATAGGCTTTGTCTTTGAAGAGGAACACGTTGAAATTCCTCCAATTGCCATTGATAATGATCAGGATCAGGTTTTTATCCTTGACATTGTTCAAGAAGGAACTCCAGATCAAGACAATGTTATTGTATCTCCTTTTGAAGGTGAACAACTTGTTTCAAAAGAACAAATTTTACAACATTAAGAACCAACAATGCCATTAAGAAGATCCACTAGAGAGAGGAAAAGTGCGATTTCGGATGATTATATTGTATTTCTCCAAGAACATTAAGTTGACATTGGAGTAATGGAAGATGATCCGATCAACTTCTATCAAACCATGGAAAGTTCTAACTCTTAAAAGTTGCTCGATGCCATGAGTGAAGAGATAAAGTCCATAAAAAACAACGACGTGTGGGACCTCATTCCATTGCCTGAAGGTACGAAATTCATTGGTTGCAAATTGATATTGAACACTAGAGAGATTCAAAGAGTGATGTAGAGAGTTATAAGGCTCGTCTTGTCGTAAAGGACTTTACATAGAAAGAAGGCATCGATTATAAAGAGACTTTCTCTCTGCTTTCTCTCTGATTTCTTCGAAAGACTCTTTCAAGATTATAACGGCATTGGTAGCGCATTTCAATCTTGAGTTACATTAGATGGATGTTAAGACAATGTTTCTCAATGGTGACATTGATAAAACAATCTATATGGTGCAACCAGAAAATTTTGTATCGGATGGTGAAAAGCAAATGGTTTGTACACTAAAGAAATTCATCTATGGACTCAAACAGGCCTTTCGTCAATGGTATTACAAGTTTCATCAAGTGATCATCTCATATAATTTTGAGATAAATTTGGTCGATGATTGTATATACCACAAGTTCAGTGAAAGTNAAGTGATCATCTCATATAATTTTGAGATAAATTTGGTCGAAGAATGTATATACCACAAGTTCAGAGAAAGTAATTATATATTTTTTTATTTTATATGTTGATGACGTATTGCTTGCTAGCAACGATATTGGCTTATTACACAAAATCAAGAGATTTCTAACAAATAATTTTGAGATGAAAGATATTGGCGATGCCTCTTTTGTATTAGGAATTCAGATACACATGAACTGTTCTCGGGGTATTCTTAGATTATCGCAAAAGAACTATATCGAAAATGTACTTAAAAGATATGGCAAGTAAGATTGTAAACCGGGTAACACCCTTGTAGTTAAAGGAGACAAGTTCAGTTTAAGTCAATCCCCCACAAATGACTTGAAAATTAAAGAAATACAGAAAATTCCTTATTCTTCAGCTATAGAGAGTCTGATGTATACTCAAGTTTGTACGCGTCCTGATATAGCGTACATTATTGAGATGCTAAGGAGATATTTAAACAACTCGAGAATGAATCGTTGGAAAGTAGCCAACGGGTCATGCGGTATTTACAGAGAACAAAGACTAAATGCTCACATACAGGAGATCGAATCGGTTGGAGATCATCGATTATTCTAATTCCAATCTCGTAGGATACCGAGATAGTAGGAGATCCACTTCAAGCTATATCTATTTGCTTGCTGGAGGTACTATTTCTTGGATGACTGCTAAGTATGTTATGAGGCATCGAACCATGGCATATGACTGCGAAATTTTGTCATTGGGTTGTGCATTATGGACAGAATAGAAATACCCGCTCAAGTTATTTTGTGACTATAAATTAGCAGTGCTGTATTCCAATAATAACAGGAGCTCGACGAAGTCAAAATATATAGAGATCAAGTTCCTAACTGTTAAAGAAAGAGTTCAAGGTGGACATGTGTCGATAGAGCATATCGGGACAAACTCCATGGTTGCGGATCCGCTTACTAAATTATTGATACCCAAGGTCTTTCATAAGCACACTGCTTATATAAGTGTAATATGTCTTGAAAATATCTAATTTCAGTAAGAGTTTGTATTTCTGTGTTTTTCATATTAGACACATGTACTTTCATTTTGGATATGGGTTATGATTAAAGTTATTTTTGGCTATAAAGTTTTTTGTTTATTATCTCTGATCTTGTTTGAAAATGATCTCACTAAAGTATTAAGGTGGACCAGTTGGAAATAGGACTCTTAAGATTACATCATATGTAATTTTCATGCTACACATTCATTATTGATCAATGTCATTTAGTTATGTCGATATACATGATCATTAATGAGTTTAGTTACGATATAAATAGTGAAAGTCGCTTTGATCCTATGTTGATATGATTGATGGACCGGATTGTTTGGGGATGCATTCGGTAATGATATCAAAATTTTGAGTACTCATAAGGTTATGTTTAATGTACAATTATAATGTAACACATATAGTCCAAGTGAGAGAATGTAAGAATTTTTAATCGATAATGTGGGCTTATATATGAATTATTGTGTATTAAATTAAAGGCTATCAATTTTTGTTAAACCCGTTTAAAGTGATCTAAAAAGGTTTTGGTATTTTGGACTTTGAAACATCTAATTAAAGTGTAGGCCTATATATGCAGAGATTAGGCCCGTTCCTAATTTCGTGATAGGCAGAATTTGGTTAACAGGCCGTTAGTGTATATATATACGGTTATGATCCCTGGATCACACATGATTATTCATTCTATTCCGACTCCCATTATCAGAGAGAAATAAAGGAACAACGTGTTGATCGAAAGACTAAAATTGCTGGGTCACATAAATTTAGTAGCAATTACACCATTTTATTTGTAAGATGAATTTATAACTATTGCATATGTGACGATTCTCATGATATATGTAAGAAACAATATCTTGATCAAATGAGAGGTGGTATTAATGCATTTCAGTGTGTTTTGAATAGACCAAGACACATGATAAGTGTGTTTTTACATATTTATTATTGCTTTAAGACCTGATAAACTATGGATATGAGCGGATTCCTTATCTAATTTAGTGTGATTTTGTAAATTATAGGAAAAACTTGCACCTAGATATAGTAATTGACATGAAAAATGGTTGATTTTGTGTTAATTGGGACTTGGGTTGGTACAATTAAAAAATAACCAAATGGTGTGACGAGTAATTAGAAGTGAGCTATAAGAAGAAATTGCAAATTTCAGTTAAAATTCAACTTTTGAAAAGTTTGCCGACTAAATTACATACATTTGGAACTTAAGATGAACCTATTTTGAATGATTATGAATTTCGTGGACCAATATGGAAGCTTCTAGAAGTAGAGGATTAAAATTGGGCATTTGGATGAAAAAGGACAAAAAAAAACTAAAATGAGTTTCGATGACTAAAATGAAAAAAAAAATAGAAAATTTGAGGATGATCTCTGTAGACTACGTTTGGCTCGTTTGCCGCGGTCCAACCAATCCAACCCACTGTGCTGCTTATCGTTGTTTATATTTTTTTACTTTTCTTGATCCGTTTTGACTCGCTTTCGAAGTATAACTCCAAAAATTCTTCGTTCCTTATAAATAGACCTTATTTAGGTCACAAAAGAATTATGACTTTGAAAAAATTAGAGAAAAAGGAGAAAAAAATTTGAGAATAAATAAATGCACTTGTGATGTTCCTGGCTTGGGAGAGAAGATTATTGGTACAAGATCATCAATTTTCCTTCAAAATCGGTGATGTACTACAATATTTTCTTATATATTTTTTCCTTCCATGTCTAATTAAAAGATTAGTCATTAGGGAGGAATGTAACCTAGTTATGAATCTTAATTTTAATTATCAAGTTTTGATTTTCAATTGATGATTAATCATGCTTTTAATTACTTAATCACTAATTAATTGATGTATAAATGGTAATTACATCAAGAAGCAAGTTATTTGTTTAGACCATGTAACAAAAACTTGCAGTTTGGATAAAGGTGTAGAGAAACACTTTGTAATTGTCGTGGTCATTAGTTGAATTCTTTGGTGATTGAATGCATACCCTGTTGGAAATTTATTTAAATATGCACAGCGGAAAATGAACAATTTTTCAATTCCCATACACGGATCTGCTTTGTATTTAGATAGAAACTGTGATAGAAATTATACTTTTGATGATTTCTGCAAACTCCTTTGCTTTTCTTGAACTAGAACGATCACGATCTGCACTCCAAGCTGTCCAATTGTCCAGCCTCCAATGGTGATCCACACAGAGAACCAGAATGACGGCTAGGGTTTCTTTTCTTGTGCTAGCAAGAATAATAATTGTGTGTAATTCTCAAACCCTAGTTGCATATTAATATAAGTTCAGATGGGCTCGGCCCGTCTCTTAAACTTAACCCGGTCCAACATTTAATTAATCAAATTAATTAAGTCTGGTCCATGAATTAATTAATCCAATTAATTAATTCGGGCATATTAATAAGCAACCCAATTAATTAATTACCCAACATTTATCAATTAATTAATTGGTAAATCTCATTCTTCTGGTTCTCTTTTGTGTGGACTCATTAGGTTCCCAATCACGATACCTAACGACGTAAATTATTATTTTGATCTGATGAAAATCGATAAATTAAAACACCCCTTTTAATCTATCACTAATTCACATTCGTCGTCCCAGATTGACATCTAGCAATGTGTCAGGGCAATACATGTGATGGGAAATGTCATGTAGTGTGACAAAAACAAACTTGTTCGTTTATCGTGAAACTATAATCCTTTCGTCAATATGATCCGATCAATTATGAGATATGGATATGTGTCAATCTCGTTTATCGATCATATCATTTATTATACTGTTAAGTCGATGTAAGTCGAAAAAGAGACTCTTTTTCGACTTATGAGTTCACATTGGCAAATGATTTCATTATCAACTTAACTAGATAAATTATGGATCATAATCTCTTACTATCTAAG